>PVKM010021895.1:0-22234 GCA_004027735.1 Carollia perspicillata | reverse complement strand
TTATTTCTCAAGACTGCAGTAGCCATTCTGGGTCTTTTGTGGTTTTATATAAATTTTTGGAATATTTGTTCTAGTTCTGTGAAATATGCCAAGTATCATATGATTACACTTATATGTGGAATCTAATGAATAATATAGAGTAATAATCAAAAATAGAAACAAACATAGGTACAGAGAACAGACTGACAGTTGTTAATAGAGAAGGGTTGGGTGATAGAGGTGAAAAGATTAAGCAAAAAATAAATAAATAAATAAATAAAACTCATAGGCACAGACAACAGTATGGTGATTACGAGACGGAAAGTAGGATGCGGGATGTAGAAAAGGGTAAAGGGGGTGTAAACGATGATGAGAGGAGACTTGACTTTGGGTGGTGAACACACAATACAATATACAGATGATGTACTGTAGAATTATACACTTGAAACCTATATAATTAAATAATGTCACTTCAATAAATTCAATAAAAATGTAAATTGAAAAAATACTAACAAAAAATTCAAGAGTGGAAGAGGTTGATAAGGAAACCACTTTTTATTATAAGTCTTTCTATTGGGCTTTAAAAATATATATTTTATTGATTATGCTACCAGTTGTCCCATTTTCCTCCCTTTATTCCCCTCCACCCTGCACACCCCCTCCCACCCTCATTCCTTCTCTTTAGTTCAAGTCCGTGGTTCATACATATAAGTTCTTTGGCTTCTACATTTCCTATAATATTCTTAACCTCCCCCTGTCTATTTTCTACCTATATTATGCTACTTATTCTCTGTACATTTTCCCCCTTTTTCCCTGTCCCACTCCCCCACTGATAACCCTCCATGTAATCTCCATTTCTGTAATTCTGTTCCTGTTCTACTTGTTTGCTTAACTTGTTTTTTTTTATGTTCAGCAGTTAATAGCTGTGAGTTTGTTGTCATTTTACTGTTCATATTTTTAATCTTTTTTGTAGATAAGTCCCTTTAACATTTCATATAATAAGGGCTTGGTGATGATGAACTCTTTTAACTTGATCTTATCTGGGAAGCACTTTATTTGCCCTTACATTCTGAATGACAGCTTGGCTGGATAGAGTAATCTTGGATGTAGGTCCTTGACTTTCTGGACTTGGAATATCTCTTTTCAGTCCCTTGTTGCCTGCAAGGTTTCTTTTGAGAAATCAGCTGATGGTCTTATGGGAACTCCTTTGTAGGCAACTGTTTCCTTTTCTCTTGCTGTTTTTAAGATTCTCCCATTATCTTTAATCTTAGATAATATAATTTTGATGTGCCTTGGTGTGTGCTGCCATGGGTCCAACTTCTTTGGGGCTCTCTGAGCTTCCTGGAATTCCTGCAAGTCTATTTCCTTTGCCAGATTGGGCAAGTTCTCCTTCATTATTTTTTCAAATAAGTTTTCAATTTGTTGCTCTTCCTCTTCTCCTTCTGGCACCCTGTGGGGGGGGGGGTCCACCTGCAGAGGCCCCCCCATCCACCACGGATGAAAATAATGCTACCAAGACATGATCTGCTTAGGAAGGAAAGGTGGTCAACCTCTCAAAGGAGAAGGGCCACGAGTCCTTACCTCAATGGTGTTTATTAGCTTTGTAACACACAGGGATACAGGTAAAGCTCATCAATCAATGTCAGGTGGCAAGGATCAAACAATAGATAACATTTCAAAGAAATCTGAGGGCTTAATCTGAGTCAGTGTCTGTCAGGCAAGGGGTTGCAAAAACTTTGGGAGACATAATCATTTCCTGCCTGGACCCTTACATATGAAAGAGAGCACTCTTAGCAAAGCAGGTTTCACAGGACTTTATGAATTCTTTCTTATGCCTGATCACCCTGGAACCCTCTCTAGCCGGCAGAGGGCTGCACTGCCCTCCCGGTCATGCTTTCAGGCTTAAGTGGATTAGAGCCAGGAAGCATTTCTCCAAGACAGAGAGGGGGACTCAGGCTATGTCAGAATAGCCAGGGAGTGAGGGTCCATCACCCCCTCTTTGCTGCAGCCCCGTGAGTCCTTCCTTGAGGGCCTCCCAAGTGGTCGTGCCTGGCTTGGGTTGCCCCCCTTCTGAGGGGTCTTAGCCATCATTGACTAAGTGGCCAAGTATTGGGGGCCAGAGATGGATGAAGCAGAAGCAGCACTCCTGCCAGGGAGATAAGCTTTGTCTCCTTAGTGGCTCACAGTCTGAAGGTCGCTCACTCAGCCTTAGCCATGGGGGTTGGCTACAACTCTTGAGAGGTTCCCAATAGGTTCCCACTTTTCATGACTTGGAATATTTCTTGCCAATCCTTTCTAGCCTGCAAAGTTTCTTTTGAGAAATCAGCTGACATTCTTATAGGAACTCCCCTGTAGGTAACTAACTTCTTTTCTCTTACCACTTTTAAGATTCTCTATCTTTAACCTTTGGCATTTTAATTATCATGTGCCTTTGAGTGGGCATCTTTGCATCCATCTTGTTTGGGACTCTCTGTGCTTCCTGGACTTGCATGTCTATTTCTTTCACCAAATTAGGGAAGCTTTCTTTCTTTATGCTTTCAAATGGATTTCCAATTTCTTGCTCATTCTCTTCTCCATCTGGCACCTCTGTGATATGAATGTTGGACCTCTTGAAGTTGTCCCAGAGGCTGCTTATACTATCCTCATGTTTTGGGATTCTTTTTTCTTCTTGTTGTTTTGATTGGTTGTTTTTTTGCTTTCTATGTTCTAAATCATTGATTTGATTCTTACTTTCATCCATGTGACTGTTGTCTCCCTGTAAATTGTTCTTTATTTCAATTAATGTATCCTTCATTTCTGACTGGATCTTTTTCATGCTGTTGAGGTCCTCACTACGTTTCTTGAGCATCGTTATAACCAGTGTTTTGAACTCTGCATCTGATAGATTGTTTATCTTCATTCTGTTTAGCTCTTTTTTCTGGAGTTTTGTTCTGTTCTTTCATTTGGGCCATGTTTCTTTGTCTCCTTATTTTGGCAGCCTCCCTGTGTTTGTTTCTATATATTAGGTAGAGATGTGACTCTGTGTCTTTTTAGTGTGGCCTAATGTAGTAGGTGTCCTGTAGATTCCAGTGGGACATCCTCCCCTATCACCCAAGCAGAGTACTCGAAGTATAGCTTCTGTGGTGGTGAGCACACCTCCCTCTTGTAGTCGAGCATTGTTGGCTGGTCAATGGGAGGAATTTACTCAGACCAGTCAGCTACCAGGACTGGCTGTGACCACTGACCACCAACCTCTGCCCTCTGTGGAGTATGAGCTGTGCAGGGGCAGGGTGGTGATGCTCTGATGTGGTCTGTAGCTGTCCACTGGGTGCACAGGCTCTGGGGTTTCCTGGGTAATGCAGGCCAAGATCAGCCCTCACCTATGTTTGGCTCAGGGCCACCCTGCTTGAGCTATAAAGCAATTTGAGATAGCTGCTACTTTTGCTGGGCTTGGAGATTCCCAGGTAAAGCCAAGCTGTGAATCTAGACTGGCTGCTGCTAGTGCCAGGCCTGGGGCTACTGGGGCTACTTAGTGCCAGGCCTGGGGACTGCTTAGCAAGCAGTACAGGGATTGGAGGTTCACTGAGGCCAGCTGCTGCTAATTTGAGAGGATTTAGGAAGTTGAGAAGAATGATCCAAGACCAGTCATTCATATGAAAAAACAGCTTGGGTGAGCATGTAAGTTTGCTGTGATGGAGTCTCCTCTGGGGAATCCTCAGGGTAGGGTAAACAGTGTTAGCCAGTTTCATGGAGTTCCAGATATGGCGCCAGCTTGCCTGCTCTTTGGCTCTGTGGCAGCAGAGTTGAGAAAAGGCACAATGGCTTCTGCTTGCATTTTGGTCTGGGAAAATGCTGTCCTCCAGCTCTTGCCTTGATGCCAGACACTTTGGTTTCTCCCTGTGTGCCACTGTTGCCTTGCGAGCTGCTACCCCAGTGCTAGAGCTCAGAAAGAGTGAGCTGAATATGTTTTTGTGTGGGTTCTCTAAGAGGAACTGCTTGGGACTCTACGAGTTTCCTCTACCAACTCAATCCCCACTGGTTTTTGCAGCCAGAAGTTGTAGGGACTTATTTTCCTGGCATTGGAACCATGGGCTTGGGACCTGGTGTGGGGCTGGGACTCCTACTCCCAAGATACCCTCTCATATTTTTATCCACCACACATGAATGTGGGACCATCTTGCTCCACACCTCTGCCTTCCTACCAGTCTGAATGTATGAGGTTTCTTTAATTCCAAAGTTGTCAGACTTCCATTCACCTCAATTTCTGATGGTTCTAAGTGATGGTTGTTCTATAGTTCAATTGCAATTTTGATGTTATTGTGTAAGGAGGCAAGCAGTATTTACCTGTACCACCATCTTGACCAGAAGTCCTTGAGAATTTTCAAAGTAACACAAATAACTCCCCTAGTGATATTGGCATAACACTTTAATAAGAAAATCATGTTCCTTGAAGTCAGCATATAGTTAATTCACATTTGGAGATGAGGATACCATGACAACATAACAATTTAATGAGGTTTGAATAGCTTCATAAAAGGGATTATTAAAAGGAAGAGAAAAGAAATGCTTTGTGATAGAAATAGAGTACTACATTTATCTGGACGACTTTTTTGAACAGTCATTTGCAAGGACTTTTTGTCACTCTTTTATCATAGTTTACATTATTTTTTCCCATTTATATTACTACAGCAGTGGGATTATTTGTTCTATAATGAAAATGAGTTTCTGTACAAATTCAAGGAGCATACTTAAATCTATCAAGCACAGCAGTTGCTAAAATCTCCTGGCATTTTTCAATGGCATTTTTATATTCCTTGGAATTTTGATTGTCTCTGCCTCATCATTATATTAACCACATGGCTAGTGTGCAAGGACAAAAGTTTATGGCTTAAATTTTCTGGCCCACAAAGTCTCAGAGGACGTTATAACTCGGGTCCCTGGAGTGGAAGACCTAATGGTGCATGGTAAATGAGATATGGGCCAATGTGGGTAATGGTACCATGTTAAACAAAGCATCAGAAAATCTGTCGAGGGCCCCAAATTCTGTCAAGCCAGTGGAGTGACTTTGAGCAAGCCACTTACCATCTGAATCTCGTCTCCCTCACCTGTAAAGTGAGATGATTGGGTTTAATGATCTCTAAGATCCTTTCTTGCATTCAGATCCCTTAATATTGATGTGACAAGCTTTACTCTTCCAGGATTTCTACAGATGAGTGTTTAAACATAGAAAGTATGTAGGTGGGGTAGTCTATATTCTCTTAGAGACACCAAAAAAAAAAAAAGGCATAACCGGTGTTAAGATGAATACCAGGACAAGTGCAGTGGACCTACAAATCTACTTGGGTGGTTTAAGGTTGCTATGATGATGTGTGGTCAGGCAAAGGTATTAAAAAAACTGGGGATCATTTAGAAAATTTCTCAGTAGAAACTATCCATGCCAAGAATAAAGCTTCAAAAAAACTGAAACAATAAAATCCATAAAGATATGAAGTGACTCAGATATTTTTATTTGTTTCTGTATGGACACTGTCTGAAAAAGAATAGTATACTTTTTTGGTAAGGTGATATAACTTGGTTGGGCAGGATATTGGGCGGCAATTCAGATCACAGCCTTAGCCCTGCCTAACAAGTTTGGGCAAATTAATTATTTTTTCTTTATTTCTGGTTTATCATCAGCTAAATATTTAAGGTGTAAGGTTTACATTTTAGTACTTTATAAAGGAACATACTTGAGCAGAGTGATTAGCAAACAAAGACTCTAGGGATACACAGAAGTGGATTTGAATCTCAGCTCCATGGCTTACCTCTTGTGTGTTCTTGAGAAAATGAAATAATCTCTCTAAGCTCAGTTTTCTCATCTGTAAGGAGAGAGCATATTTGTGTTAGAAAATTTCTGTTTTTGCCTGCCTGATGTTTTTTCCACCTTCTCTTGGAACCCCTCTTTCCTGTAGGGCCATTCCTTCCATGTGATTAGTTCAGGGAAGGGCTGAAAACAGTCTGCTCTGTTTGTTGGTTTGGTATGACCTGGGCCTGGCTGACCACATTACCCTTCTCCCTAATCAAGCTCAACTTCATGGATAAGTGTATGACACAAGGCAGCCAGACAGCTCTCTGAGATTTTATTTCCAGAGCTATGGGGAAGATGCTTCTTTTCTGTTTGAGTTACTAAGGGGGTAGAATATAAGTTTGAGTCTCATGAGGAGACCTTTGGAGAGGTAGAGGTTGTGATAGGATAGCTATACAGGTGGAGATTGAGATAGAAGTGAGGATAGAGATAGAGATGGGGAAAGGAATAGAGTTAGGGAGAGGAATGGGAGTACAGTTAGAGAGAGGGATGGGGATGGAATTGGGGTAGGACTAGGAATAAGGATAGATTTAGAGGTAGGGCTAGGAGTAAGGATCGAGTTAGAGGTAGGGCTAGGGACAAGGAACGGGTTAGAGGTAGGGTTAGGGATAGCACCTTGACAGCATTGTTTGAGCCCTAGATCCAGCTAAACCACTATCCTCAAATATTTTAGCTCACGAGCCAATAAATTTCTTTTGCCTAAACTATATTGACTTGAGGTCCTATCACTTACAACTGAAAGAGTCAGAACACAATACTTACCTCATGGGGCTAAGGCAAAAAATAAATAAAATGAAGCATGTAAAGTACTTAGCACAGTGCTTGGCAAGGCCAAGTTGCTACTGTAAGATGGCATTAAATACACAGTAGCCACTGTTAAAACTAATTAAATATAGAATAGTTATTTATACCTCTGCTATTTTTTACTATAAAAAATTTAAGAAGAAAATAAAACAAAAATTAAAACAGTATGCTATAAAGTTCTAGTATGTTTCAAAGAATCATTGAGGCTTTTTGTCACCTAGGCAACTAGGAGTTGAAGCTAGTTATTTAAAGTAGGGGGAGTGCTTCCTAATGGAGTGGGTCCCTATCTGCATCACTCATTCATTCATTCATTTTTTCCACTTAGCATATATATATTGAGAGACTCTATGTGCTTGTTAGAGATATGCAAGTAAGAAATATCCGAGTTCTTGCTTTTCAGGAGCTGGTAGTTTAATAAGGAGACAGACATGCAAAGTTTTTCAGTGCAGTTAATTAACATTGTGCAGGGACATATAAGAGAAAAGACACACGAGTTTGCTCTGTATGGGGAAGCCATGGAAGATTTTAAGGAGAGGGGAGAGCATTTGAGTTGAGAGTTGAGTTTCTCAAGTTGCTGAACACAGGAATACTTTTAAACAGAAGAACTATGAACCTGAAATATGAGGAAGCCTGGCAATATTGCTGAACATGGAGTTTGGAGGTTAGGAGGAAATGGCAGATGTGAGGCTGAACAGAAAGGTGGTCCTCAGATTTTAGAAGGCCTCATGTGTCGAGGAAAGTAGACAATCAGGAAGTGACTCTGGAGCACAACACATGCCTGGATGGCAGGGCTCAGAGCAGGGGACAGATGGCAAGTAGGGCAGGTGTGAGAGAAATGGTCAGGACACTTTTATCGGTTAGGCTTTAGTTTGCACACACAACATCAGGGAAAACAATGTCTTGAACAGGATAGAGGTTTACTTCTTTCTTACATAAAATAACTGAAGATAGGCAGCATGGGACTGGTGAGGTCCCCCAGCGGTCAGACTACTAGGCTCTTTTCAGGTCACAGTGTGAACCTCACTCAATATTGCACAAGATGGCAGCTGGATACCAAACTATGGAGCTGGTGTTCCAGGCAGCAGTTGACGGAGTTGGTCCAAGGAGGTTCTATTTATGTCTTATTGTCTAAAATGAGGTGATTTCCCCACACCTAGCTGCAAGGAAGACTGGAATATGTGTATCTGGGTGGGCAGCAATGTGTCCAGCTAACACCCAGCATTGTGTTACTATAGAGGGCAAAAATGGGTATTTGAAAGAAATTAGCCATCCCTGGGATCATGGCAGGGATGAGGCTAGGAGCAAAGCAGTCATTGCTTAAAGGGAGGAAGTGAGAACAACTTCATTTGCACAGGTAATAGTGGTCACAAAGACAGACCACATTCATGCATCTAATCCTGTATTTGCTGAGCTCCAGAATGATCTGTATGTGTGTGCACATGCACACACTCCTATGTGCACACACTATGCCATGGGTCAACAATATTGTCCTTCAGTTCTAAATAGTTCAGTCACAGAGATTAACAATAACTGTGAAGTAGACTTAATTCTAAAATGCAGATGATTCAGCTTTCTCTTTAATAATAATAAAACCAGAAACATTCCTATAAATATCTTAAAACATAATCTCCTTTGCTATGCTCCTTACAGAGGTTTTCAAACTCAGGGGAACCAAATATTCTAAGATGCCAAAGGATTTTAGAGATTTGGAATTTTTTTAAGAGCTAAGATTTAAGTATTTGAGGTGAGGGCCAAAATAAATACAGCCACTAAATTACCATTTTGGACATGGTGTATATCTGTCAGTCAGAGACTGGTTTTCAGATTCCCGGGAGATCAGGTCATTAAAGTAAATGTTCCAGAGGGTTTTAGCATCATCAAAGGACAAACCTATGACACCTATGACACTCTTAGATTTTCATTTGTTCCAGGACCCCTTGACAATACATGTGGAGTTATATAAGCACTATTTCACAACGAATTGTAGGGACTGTTCATTATCTGCAGGCTCACTGTGTGCGGGGGACGTGCACCTGGTGTGGTGCAGCAGATGTATCCTCCAATTTACCAGAATCACGACACCATTCATTCACTATATGGCAGCCTGGTGTTCAAAATCTGCTTGAAACTAGACAAACATATGCTGTGTGGCTGTTAGATAAGCATGTCTCTCAGGGTAATATATTATCCCTAGCAGGTTGCTGGAAAGTTAATTTATTCCTGATCTGCAAGAATCACTTGGAGTTGTCTCTGGGCATCCATGTCAAAGCTTTGAAGTGGTAGAGACTAGACTGAGATAAAACCCACAGGCTTGCCGGACTTGACAGAGCATTCTACGTTGGGTGCTAATATATTGTAAAGTACGTGCTAATGAATTACAAATGGTGTCATACAGTCTTTTCACCTTGTGATATTAATTCAAGATTTCAGAATTCCAAAAATGCATTTTTAATACGATTCAAGTGTATAAATATTAAGGAGGCATTAACCTTTATCAAAATGATATTTTCTTGTGTTAAAAAGATCACAATTTAACATAACAGGGCACAGTTTGACTTTGCTGTAAAGTGGCTCATGAGAAGAACAGTATTTGCCCCCAAGATTACTCATGTAAAAACTGTGAAACCTTTCAGTTGTGTGTCTTTGGTAATGGCGGGAGTGGGGGTGGGTGTCGGGGGAGAAAGAGGAATAATCCAAATACTGAGAAAAGAATAAATTGAAAGATGTCAGTTTTTTAATTACCATGCAGCTTGTCATCTGTGAACATAGAGAATAACAAAAACCTGTAGGCACGAAATAGACCGAGTCTTTGAGAGGTTTCTCACCCTACACAACCTACAGGGTTTTTGTCAATTCGAAGTCACTGATGCAAATATTTTGTTCAAATGCTTTATTTGTCTTCTAGCTATATAGCATCAAGAAGAATGTTTTCAGGGTCAAATGAATATTTTGATAAGTCAGAATGTGGCATTTCGTGAATGTGCCTCCTTGAGGCTAATCAGGAACCTTCGTGAAGCAAATTGGAGCCTAGCTCAAGTCCTCAGACCAGCGATGTGCTTCCATAGCTATCAATTCCCCTCAAAAAAGCACTTTTCTCTCCAGCAGGATTCGTAACGGAAGTCAATCAGTTTCAGCCTCAGAAGAGCCCAGACCGGCAGAAAATAAAAGACTAAAACTACTTATTTTTGTCTTTCATTGTCAGAATCTTCAACTGGGGCGGGGGGGACAGCTCCAGAACACTGCATCAGCCCCACATCGTTAGGGCAGCAGTCACACCGAGCCTGTTCCCTGCCGAGTCCCCATTTCCCGGCCCAGTGCCAAGCTCACGGCAGGTACTCCACAAGTATTTGTTGAACAAAAACATAGATATCAAGGGTCACATGATTAAAACTACCTATTTGACTTAACTTGGGAAACAACTCAGGGAGTATTAAACAGTAATTAAAATCTTATATCATGACTCATTTCCCAGAAACTTCTTAAGGGACTTGTGAATTTGTAATATGCTGAGCTCTCACTTTGTAAAGAATTTCTGGGCATTTGGATTTATGTATGAACAAGTAATTGAGGGATATTTATTAACTCTAGACTGCTGAAAATGAATCCAAGTTGTAGGTGCTTCCTATATTTAAACAAAGGAGATGGGCTCTGAAGGGAACAATATAAATTGTGGAACACTTTAATTGTGATTACATAAACAATTCCAGTGGTACAGTGCCCCATGGAAAAATAACACATTTTACCCGAGATTTTCGCCTCTTCCATTTGGAAGGGAAGTACTTGCATGTGAACAACCCACACAGCAGCCACGAAGGGGCACCATTCGTGTGGTCACAACACCGGAGACCTCTGTTCCCCATCACCATGGCCAACATTCAGCTTGGGCAACGATTAGTGTTCCCACGAATTTATTTGGGAGAAAAGGGGAAGAATGAGTGATGATTTTAGCTGTAAATAAAAACACAGTAGAACAGGAAGGCTGACTTCATACATTGTTATTTGAGGCAACGAGTGCCTCCCACCCTCCTTCCCAAGTACTGCCATCAGCAATCAAATCAGTTTTGTTCTTTCCCAGTTGGTAATTCTGAAGATTGTCTTGTTGGTTGCTGGAGTGTCTCCTATGTTGTGCATGTTTAATACTTAATGCAGTTTGTAAATGGCTGCTGTAGCACTGACTGCTGGTTCCCGCCCATTGTGTTATATAAACGAGCCTAAGACGGTTTCTGGTATTGACCCCTAGGTTCTTTATTACTTCACTGAAGGTTGAGATCTATTAGTTCAAAAGCCTACCAGCATCAACTCAAAACTTGACACATCTGATTATTTAAAAAATATTCCAAACAAGCATATTTTTTAGGCTTTTGGAGACTACCTGCTTTGCATGCCCTGTGAAACTTAACCCTATATCTGCTGATCATTCATAAGATAGAGTTTGTGGTTATAAGACCCCAAGATATGATGGCCTTTTGTGGCTCTCTGACCCAGACACATATGACCTATCACATAAGCCTCCTCTTCAACCTTTCTCTTCCCTTGGATTTTCCTTGTACTCTCCTCCTCCTGAGTGGGGGCCCTCACACTGGACATTCTCATGCAGTGAGGGACTCCCCCGCTCATGCATCCCTGTCCGAGTGCTATCCATATGATATGAGGACACTACTAGAAGACAGCCATCTATGAACCAGAAAACAAGCCCTTGCCAGACACCAAATCTGCCAGAACCTTGATCTTGAATTTCTCAGACTCTAGAACTGTGAGAAGTAAATGTTGTTTAAGCCACTCATCCTATGGTACTTTTGTTATAGCGGCCTGAACAGACAGAAGACAACAGTCATCACAGGAAGAACTTTGCAGCTGAGACTCAGAGAAGTGGGAGCATGAGGGATATTTGGGGAATAGTAAATGAGCCAGTTGGTTGAGTTATGGAGCACACACAGGGAAAGATCGGGAGAAAAGTTTGGAAAGTGCATTTGTGTCACATTGTAAGGCCCTTCAACACCATGGCTCTGAATGCCATGGACTTTGGCCAGTAGTGCAGGGTCCTTGAAAGCTCTTGAGTCAGACAGTGATGTGATGAGAACTGTAGGCTACAAGATTTATCTGGAGACCATGTAAAGTCTAGCCTGAAGAGGGGACAGACAAGCACTTAAAAAGATTTTACTTTGGCAGGTTTGTAGTAATCCAGCAAGATAATGAAAGCCTGAACGAAAGTGGTAGAGGAGGAAGATGCGAGAGGTTATTGATCGTTTCTCCACCCATCGTGCAGATGATGCCCTGGTCAGTGTATCATTTCTGTCTATTCTCATCATTGTTGTTGTAGGTACCTAGAAGCACAAGTGTATTGCTATAGCATGATCGTATTTCTTCACATTGCATACATTAAAATACTCACAAAGAGATAGAATGAAATTCTCTGATAGAATGAAATTCTCTGATAGAATAGGAACAACATGGTTAACTGAGGCTCGTTGGCTGGACACAGCAACTACTCATAAAGACAGTTAATTTAAAATGAAAGTCATAAATTCATGTGTTGATCTGGTGGTATCTTTCTATAAAATACATTTGTAGTTGTTTTTCAAAATACCTACTAGCCTCATAAATTGATAAAATTTAAGTTAAGTATTTCACCCGGGAGGAAATAATCAAGCATAGTGGACTTCTGTAATGTACATGAAGCAATTATCTTGAATAGCATTAATTGCTCAGCTGCTATTAACAGTGCCCAAGCCATTGAGATGTCAAAACTGCAGCTACTAAGGAGAATGGTTTCAAAAGTTTCTTTAAAAAGCATTTGCTGCCCTGGCCGGTATGGTTCAGTTGGTTGGAGCGTCTTCCTATAAACCAAAATGTCATGGGTTCCATTACCAGTCAGGGCAGACGGCTAGGTTTTGGGTTTCGCCCCCAGTTGGGGCTCATTCCAGAGGCAACTAATCCTTCTCTCCCTCCCTTCCTTCTCCTCTCTCTAAAATCAATAAGTGTGTCCTTGGATAAGGATAAAAACCAAACATTTGCCTATAGTTTTAATGGGGTGTTTGCCTCTTCTGTATTCATTTTAGCTTATTTCCCCCAAGTATGGAGGAGTATTTGACTCCTGGAAAATCACCCCCGTTCCATGGAAGAAACAAGTGATCCAAACTATTATGTCAAATAATGCTTTTCATCACTCCATGTTGCCATTTGCTTTTCATCACCTAATGTTTCCATTTCCACAGTGAATGGTTTAGGACTCATGACCTGACACAGAGAATCTATGGAAGATCACTAGCTTTTGCCTGCCAACAATAGCAATTTTGGCTTCACTTGGCTAAAATAATGAAATTTACTGTCTTTTACAGCAAGAAGTCTAAAGGTAGAGCCGTCTTAGCCATACCATCATAGTGTCTCCAGTCTCAGCATTGCCCTCTCCAATGGCTTGGTGTTGTCCTCAGGATGTCCTTCCTCACGACCGAAGGAGGCTGCCGGCAGCAACTAGGATGACACACATTTTTGTTTCAGACCAAGCAGGTGAAATAGAGAGGAAGCCTCTCACCCTTTGTTACAACTGGGCTCCTTTAGGTCATATGCTCAACCTGAGCCAGTAACAGACTGGGAGAATATTTTCTGATGAACTTAAGCTTTGAGTCCTGATTCAATCATTGGTAAGAGGAATAAAAGTGCTATGATTGGGTTGTATTAGCCAGGATCCATGCGAGGACCTAGAGATTAGATGGATGCCCAAAAAAGAGCGATGCGCTCTTCGGAACATCTCTTAGAGGTGGAGAGGGATGAATGCTGCTGCAAAAAGATATGCATGCGAGCTGATTGGTGAGTCGTGAAACAGATTACTCTGCAGATATTTCAAGGAAGGTGGCAGAGGTGTCAGGGAACTGATTAGATGCACCACTCCTATCAAGGACTGAAAATGGTGGAGGGTAGCAATGGAGAGAGGATTTCACGTGAAAGACTTAAAAGAAAGAGACACTGGTGCTCTGTGAGTCTTGAGCCTGCATCCTAAGGGCCAGCGTGTCTACTCTTAGTATAAGCTGAGTAAGAGGGGCTGCAAAGGAACCACCCGGGGAGCCTGCTGTTTCCCCTACAGCTAGAGAATTAGCATGGGTGTGACTTGACTCTTGTCCTGGAAATCTAGAATCTGGAGATGGGCTGGCAGGCTGTTTTGGTGGCAGAGTGAAGAGGGTTGCTCCTACGCTGTGATGGATCTGCATTCACAGAGTTTTGGGGACAATAAATGTGTGAATGTTTCCTGTGGCTAGGGTGTGGACTATGTGGGTGAACTTGAGAGTCAGTAGGAGAACCATCTTCGATCTTTTCCCTTAGGATCATGGGAGGAACAATGAGACCTCAACAGAAAGGAAGGTGAGGTGGATCACCCCTTTCAAAAGGCTTGTAGAAGAAGGAACTACACAAATAACATGGATTTGCCCAGATCGGGGAAACTACAGATCAAAGACTGACTACTGGATACTGAGGTCTCTACAGAACCCTCCCAAAGTAATTCAAACTTACTGTATTTTTGGACTATAAAACACACTTCCCCGCTCAAATTTGGGAGGAAAAGGGGGGTGTCTTATAGTCCAAATGTAGCTTACCTGGCTCACTGTGGTGGGGAGTGGGTGGGACAGACGGCGGTGGAGCAGGGTCACAGGAGGCAGAAGCAGGGTCACTGCTGTGTTTTCCTCCCAAATTTGGGGGGAATCTGGTAAATATCCTCCCAAGATATTTACCCAAATTTGGTGAATATCTGCCAGACCCAGAAAGTGTGCAGTCACCTTACCACACACTACTGCTCAAATGAAAGCTCTCCCCTTTCCTTTCCAGCCTCTCTGATCTCAACTCCCACAGGAATCATAAGTTGGGAAGCAAGCTGCTTGCAGAACAGCAGGGACAGAAAGAAGGACCATATCCTTTACCCGCTGCAGGAGGCCAGTCTAGAGCAGGCCCTGTTTCATTGTGGGAAAGGGGAAGATTTTAAGTTGAAATGAAGTTTAAAGAGCATTTTCAGTAATAGAGCTGACACTGTCTTTGCATTCTATAGCGACTTTTGAGTTTTGTGTGAGTTAGAAGAGACCCCCAAATCACAGGCTTTTCAGAAGTTTTCACCCCGGAACTACTGTACTTTGGCTATGATCTGCATGCGCAAAAGGGGTTCTCTGTCTCACACCTTTCGATAACTGGGAAGATCGTGGCCAGACTCTGGGGCCTCTGCTACAGCTGCCTCCAAACCAACAAACGAACAAACACACAGTGTCTTGATGACTGTGCTCGAAAAAAGCAGCAACCAGAGTCTGGCCTATTGCGTACAATATCCGCTTCCTCCTAAATCTGGCACGGGGTATCTGCCCAGTGCAATCCAAACCAGGTGCAGACGTCACGCTGAAGGGAGAATGCAAACTGAGAATGCAGCCTTAGCTGTCTGGGCTCAGGCACGCAGCAAACACACCCTTGTCAGGGAGTGTCGTGGAATCCAGGGAGCTGGCCTGCAGAATCTGCCACAGTGCCCACACCACATACCTGGGAGCTCTATATCCTGAGTAGTTTCACTGCATGAGTGTGTTTACTCAGGAGATAGGATTATAAGGAAATTGCCTTACAGCCTCCCTGTACATTTGGGAACCGACTACTCACTGACATACAAGAGTCCCCTATAGATCCCAGCGACACCCAGGTGTAACCACTCACTGTCTCCTGCTAAGTGGCTACCTTTCCCTTGACCCTGCTCTTTCCTTGAGCAATGAAGCTTCTCCCCACAGGTCTCATCAGAGCCTGTTCACACCTTACCCGTCCTTTGTAGCCCCCCTTGAAGGGCTCCCTCCTCTAGGAGCTTTCCTTTCCTTGGCTCTCCAGGCCCCTCTGAGTTCCCTCTTTTCTGTGATTGGCAGCCAGAACACCATTTTCACATGCGATTGTATAAGCCTTGGATTTGTTTGCAAATTTGCTCATTCATTCATCTATAATGTTTAAGGAACCCATACAAGATGGTTTGCTGGGTGCGGTGGTGAATAATAAGGCAGACATGCTTCCTGTCTCCTTAAAGCTTACCGACTAGCATGGAGGAGACAGACGCTAAGCAAGTAAACAAACTGTAAATATAGAATTACAGGATGTAATACGAGCTATGAAAGTAAATTTTCAGATGTGTTCAGAGGGTAAACCCAGGGTCTACCTTAAGTCGGGTGGTCAGAGAAGGTGTCTCTGAGGAAGTGAAATCTAAAGCAGAGAGCATTAAGTAGGGCTCAGCCAGGTGCACAGTAGGAGGAAAAACATTCCGGGCAGAAGGAATCATATATTTGAAGGCCTGGAGTCAGGAAAGAGATCAAAGCAGTTTAGACACTGAGAGGACAATGTGTTTGGGGCCTTGTGGCATGGGGCCGGTTGGGGTGAGAGAAGGTTAGAAATACAGGCGGAGCATGTGGGGGCTTCCAGGTTACAAACTTCGCATTTACAGGTGAGGGTGGGGACTGGAAGAGATTAGCCGAAGAACCTCTATGCTTATATTATATGCATAGTTCACAGGCACAGACAGCAATGTGGTGAAGGCCAGCAGGGGTGGGGGCTAAGGGAAGGAGAGTAAAGGGGGGGAATCTGTAATAGTGTCAACAATAAAAAATAAATAAATAAATAAACCTTTGGATTTAAAGTTAAAGGTATTGGACACTTTTTGATGGATTTATGGCAGAGCAGTGATATGAGAAAATTAATGTTTTAAAAGAATGCCCTGGTTCTTCAGTGCAAACTGAATTGCAGAAAAGCAAGATTCAAAGAAAAGGAATTGTCTGGGGAGCAATTACAAAAGCATAGACGAGACGTCACAGTGGTTGGCTGCTAATAGGGGTTACGGGGGAGATGGAAAGAAAGGTTTGTAATTGAGATCATAAGCTTCGTCTCTTTCGTGTGTGCCAGGCACCTTGCTTGGTGGAAAGCTACAGCTGTACTCAGCAAGTAAATATAATGAATCAATAAACTAATTAGGTAATTCATTACATGCTGTTTTAATCTTTTAAAAAGAGGACCTGATCCATATTGTTAACTGGATCAAATATTTCACAACCGCTGAGGAAGCGATTACATAGACACATAGTCAATCTGGTTTGTTTGCTAAGAAGATAGACTTGTTACAAGACTTAGTCTCGTAACTTTGGTCATGTTAACAACTAAATAATACAAAGTTATGCTTAGTGACTATGCTAGGTTAACTGCTAACATCACTAACACTGCTGCTGGAAGGCTCCACTGACACGTTGCCCTGGGAACCAGATACGGCCATTGCCATGGTCACCGCTCATCCTCCCAATGGCTTCTGGGCAATCCTTGCTCTTTCCTAATGCTGTTTTCTGATTCATAGTCTAGGGTGAACTTCTGGTTAGTGGAGCGGGGCTCAGGGGCTCACATTCTTGAAAAGTGGGAAATTGAGCTTCCAGGGTTGGAGACAGGCTTGCTTCCCATCAAGATTTATTAAGTGCAGAATTTTCCAGACTTAGGAATTGGGTTTAGA
The DNA here is from genome assembly GCA_004027735.1 of Carollia perspicillata. Taxonomy (NCBI): domain Eukaryota; kingdom Metazoa; phylum Chordata; class Mammalia; order Chiroptera; family Phyllostomidae; genus Carollia; species Carollia perspicillata. The sequence goes on along the minus strand of PVKM010021895.1, from coordinate 5,135 downwards.
TATTGGGATCCTAAAAGAGAGTGACAACTACCACCTATTATCCCCATCAGTTCATAGGAGTAAACACCATTTAGCACCAAACAGTCAAAGAGGGCAAATTATAGTATACAGGGCAGCCTATTAGTGGAGGACAGTTTTTTAAATAGAAAATACACTATATTGTTTTTCTTTTTTTTCTTTTCTTTATTCATGGTGAAGCTCTGCCTTGCAGCGGCTTGGCCCACAGAGCTGCCCTGGGAGCCCATGTGTGGAGTGGACGTGGGCTTCAGAGGAGCAGGCTCAGCCTTTGTATTATTTAGGCAGCTCTACCAGTTAGCAGCTATGCGATCTGGTATTTATGTATTATTTAGAAGGTGACTAAAGCTTAAACATATGAATAAATACACATTTTTTATAAATAAACTTTGTATTTGGGGGGTCCTCCTCATATATTGTGTTTTCATTGCCCTAAAAATCCTCTGTGCCTGTTCATTTGTCCACCATCCTCACTCCCTGCCTCCCCAACCCTGGCAACCACTGATCTTTTCATTGTTTCTACACAGGGCGGGGCTAAAGTGGGTTTACAGTGATTTCTATAGGAAGTAATGCAATAGTAAATAACACAAGAATAAACTCTACGTTTCTCATACTCACAACTGCAAACCTACTTTTGTTTCATGCTGTAGTTTTATCTTCTCTAGACTGTCATACAGTAGGACGCATGCGATACATAGCTTTCTCGGATTGGCTCTTTTGCTTAGTAATATGCAGTTAAGCTTCCTCTCTGTCTTTTCATGGCTCGATAGTTCTTTTTCTTTTTGTACTGAACAATATTCTATGTCTGGATGTATCAAAGTTTATTTACCCATTCACCTACCAAAGGACATTTTGGTTGCTTCCAATTTCAGCAATGATGAGTCAATCTGCTATCGACATCCATGTACTGGTTTTTGTATGGATATGAGTTTTTGATACACCTGAGTAAATTCCAGGAATGTGATTACTGGGCTACATGGTACAGGTATGTTTAGTTTAGTAAGAAACTTCCAAGCAGCCTTACAAAATGGCGGTACCATTTTCAATTCCTATCAGCAATGAGTGAGAGTTCCTGTTGCGCCATGTCCTTGCCAACATTTATTGTTGTCTGTGTTCCAGATTTCAGTCATTCTAATAGGTGTGGGACATTCAGGGAGCATCCCTTCACAAACTTATTTGTCATTCATATCATCTGTATATCATCTACATATCTTTTAAGATGTTTTGCCCATTTTCAAATGGGCAAAATGGTTGGTCATTTTCTTATTGTTGAGTTCTAAGAGGTCTTTGTATAGTTTGGAGGATATTCCTCTATCAGATTGTCTTTTGCAAATATTTTCTCCCAGTCTATGGCTTGTCTTCTGCTACTCTTAATACTGCCTTTCACAGAGCAGAAGTTTTTAATTTTAATGAAGGCCAGCTTATCAATTATTTCTTTTATGAATTATGTTTTTGGTGTTTTATCTAAAAAGGTATTTCTATACCCAAGGTCATCTAGGTTTTCTGCTGTTCTCTTTCAGGAGTTTTATAGTTTTGCATTTTACATCAACATCTACCTGTGATCCATTCTGAGTTAATTTTTGTGAAGAGTATAAGGTCTGTGTCTAAATTCATTTCTTTATGTGAATGTCCAGTTGTTACAGCACTGTTTTATAAATGGGCCTTGGTTTTGTTTGCCTTGCATTCCAATGGGGATAGAATTAAAAGTCTTCTATTGAGCTAGGGAAACTGAAGGATGCCCCCTCCAATAAACATGGACCTGAAGGGCTATATTCTTGGGGTAAAGGTGAAATAGTTGTCATCCTGGCCTCTGAAATAGATTTACCATAAAGTTAATAAAACTTAAGCTTTAAGGCTCCTCATTTATATCGATGTCTTCTAAGGCCCAGGGAGGGGCCTTGGAAATGTTTAAAATTGAGGCTAAAGAAAGGTTTCCATACTTCTAAGGAAAACTTGGTTGTTCTGTGGCCTTAGTAGCAAGACGCTATGAGAACTGGTTTTAAACCCTTATTCCATAGATCCAGGACAACTGGTCTCAATGAACACCCTTTTGAATGTCGGCCAGACAGTGTCAGCCACTCACTCCTGAAGGTGAGCCAGCTGGAGACTCATATCTATGAACATGCCTCTGAATGTCAGCTGATTAACAAGACTCACCCAGTACCAGCTTCTAAAGATGATGTCAATCCACTTGTCCCCTGAAAATCACCAATACTGGAACTCCACCCTTCCCAGGACCCCCTATCCATCAGCTGTCTCTGCTCCACTAGGCGAGGCTGTGCCTGATTCTAGCAGGTAATAAATTCAGCTCATGTGTGTGTGTGTGTGAATGCTTTCTTTCAGATGTTGAGTGGTGGTTTCATTCTTTGACAATATGATTGTGTTTTTGTGAAGTCTGCAAAAGATAGTTTGACTGTGAGCAGAAAAGGTTGCTGTCTCTTTCCTGTCCTGTTTCTCTTCTGTCACGCTTCCTCCTATGTTGTGGCCTTGAGTGGCTAAGTTGTTCATATGGCATAAAAGTTGTGGTAGTGTTCAAATCCTAGGGATGTATGTGTGTAAAGTCACAATACTTTAAAAACACAAATTTTGTTGAACCGTGCCTGAACAATGACAAAGTTAGCAAAATATTTCTTTTATTAATGAACTGACAACCTAGATGTACCTTTTATAAGTAAGGGTAGCTCTAGCCAGGTGGCTAACTTTGTTGGAGCATTGTCCCATACACCAAAAGTTTGTGGGTTCAATCCCTGGTCAGGGTGCATACTTAGGTTGCAGGTTTGATTCCTGGTCAGGGCACGTATAGGAGTTTCTCTTTCACATCAATGTTTCTCTCTCTTTCGCCTTCCCTTCCTCTCTTTCTAAAATCAATAAACATATCCTTGGGTGAGGATTAAAAAAATAGGAATAAGGGTAAAATAAAGATATTCGCAAACAGTCCTGGCTGGTATAGCTCAGTGGATTGAGCACCAGCCTGTGAATCAAAGGGTCGATGGTCTGATTTCCAGTCAGGACACACGCCTAGGTTGCTGGCCAGGTGCCTGGTTGGGTGTGCAGGAGAGGCAACCACACATTGATGATTCTCTCCCTCTCTTCCTCCCTCCCTTCCCCTCTGTCTAAGAATAAATAAAATAAAAATCTTTAAGAAAAGGTATTTGCAAACAAACAAAAACAGAATTCATCACTACCATGGAAGGATGAAGAATAAATAAAGTGAAAAATATGGGCATATGTGAAAAATATATAAACTGTACACAACTGTAATAATATGGCCCAGTGAGATTTTTAAATAAATTAACATATGGGGAAACCACAACATACAAACTGGGACATGTTTAGTTAAGTTAAAATGTTATCATATCCTTGAATTATCTAGGAGGTAAGTAAAGGCACTGATTGACTTCCGACTTTGATGCATACGTGTATTGTGTGTCTACTGCAGTTTATAAGGCAACCTCTCCAATAGGACTTTCTGAGAGGGTGCCAGTGTTCCATTATACCGACCATTATAGTAACCACTAGATGCATATAACTTTAGAACACTTGAAATGTGGCTACTGCACTGAATTTTTAACTTTATTTAATTCTAATTCATTAAAATATAAATAGCCACACACGACTAGTGGCTGCTGTAGTGGAGAACACAGTTCTGGGTTAACCAGGAACAGAATAGAAACAAACTGTAAAAACTGAAAACTAGTAGGAGAAAAATTAAATAATGAAAGTATTCTATTGATCAACAGATGGAAGAAAGGAAGGCAAGAAAAAAGTAGCATTGAATAGGGAATGTACATTAGAAATGAGAAATAACATTTTTAAATCTAAATATATCAGTAGTTGTATGAATTATAAATGCACAAAACAATGCGCTGAGAAGCAAAGATATTCAGGCTACTATGTTCAGGGTACAATCTACATGAAGCCTAAGTCAGACATTTGGGAAAATCTATACCTTGCAAAATTACCTACCAAGGAAGGTTGGTACAGCTACATTAACAGGAGAAAAAATTATCTTTATAGCAAAACAACTACTAAAGATAGAGGGTAATTTCATATTGATAAATATATTCAGTTCTCCAGAATATCTAACAATTATAAAAGTGTATGGCTGATCACAAACATACCCTCTAAATAAATAAAGCTCAAATTGGAACACTCAGAGAATACACGCAACTACAATCAGAGTGGACAATTTTAATCCACTTATCTCAATAAATAAACAAATAAATAAAACAACAAACAGAAAAAACAAGAATACAGATGATTTGTGGAATATAACGAACAAACTAGATCTAACCAAAGTATACAGAACACTGCAGAATGTTATAGCTATTAAATGTTAATATGGGAATGTTTATGAAGAACTTCAAACCACTATATTTTAAAATTTAGAAAAATGAGGAAATTCTTAGAAAAATAGGATACTAACTTACTCAAAATGGGATAAAATTTAAAAACTAAAATTTAGATGTGTGATCAAAAGTTTCCCACAAAGATAATTGCTGGCCCAGACAATTTCACTGGTAAGTTCTACCAAACATTGAAGAAAAAAAAAAGTCTAATCTTACACAAGACTGGAATATTGAAAGGAGGCACACGCCCCTATGGTCCTATGAGATTATCAAAACTTTGAAACCAAAACCTGACGAGGAGGGAATAAAAAAAGAGAATTAGAGTCCAATTTACTCATGAAGTTGGATGTAAACAAAAATAAGCAAAATATATAATGGATAAAATAGCACTACCACATTGGTTTATATCAAGAATGGAAGACTGGTTTAAGAATAGAATGCTAATCTTTATATATTTTGAAGATTAAACCCTTGTCTGAGGTATCATTGTAAAATATGTTTTCCCATACTGTTGGTTCTCTTTTTATTTTAATACTGTTTTCTTTAGCCATGCAGAAGCTTTTTAATTTGATGAGGTACCATTTGTTTATTCTTCCCTTTATGTCCCTTGCTCTAGGGGACATATCAGTGAAAATATTGCTGCATCAGATATCTGAGATTTTCCTGCCTGTTTTCTCCTCTAGGACTTTAATGGTGTCACAGCTTACATTTAAATCTTTTATCCACCTTGAATTCCTTTTTGTGTATAGTGTAAGTTGGTGCTTGAGTTTT
>PVKM010021894.1:0-22228 GCA_004027735.1 Carollia perspicillata | reverse complement strand
GTTGTTAATAACTGTGAGTTTGCTGTCCTTTCACTGTTCATATTTTTTATCTTCTTTTTCTTAGAAAGTCCATTTAACATTTCATATAATAAGGGCTTGGTGATGATGAACTCCTTGAACTTGACCTTATCTGGGAAGCACTTTATCTGCCCTTCCATTCTAAATGAAAGCTTTGCTGGAAAGAGCAATCTTGGATGTAGGTCCTTGCCTTTCATGACTTCAAATACTTCTTTCCAGCCCCTTCTTGCCTGTAAGGTCTCTTTTGAGAAATCAGCTGATAGTCTTATGGGAAGTCCTTTGTAGGTAACTGTCCCTTTTCTCTTGCTGCTTCTAGGACTCTCTCCTTCATTCGAATCTTGGCTAATGTAATGATGATGTGCCTTGGCGTGTGTTCCTTCTTGGGTCCAACTTCTTTGGGACTCTCTGAGCTTCCTGGATTTCCTGGACGTCTATTTCCTTTGCCAGATTGGGGAAGTTCTCCTTTATTATTTCTTCAAATAAGTTTTCCACTTGTTGCTCTTCCTCTTCCCCTTCTGGTACCCCTATAATTCGGATGTTGGAACATTTAAAGATGTCCTGGAGGTTCCTAAGCCTCTCCTCATTTTTTTGAATTCTTGTTTCTTCCTTCTTTTCTGTTTGGTTGTTTCTTTCTTCCTTCTGGTCCACTCCATTGGTTTGAGTCCCAGTTTTCTTTCTATCACTGTTGGTTTCCTGTACATTTTCCTTTATTTCACTTAGTGTAGCCTTCATTTTTTCATCTAATTTGTGACCAAAATCAACCAATTCTGTGAGCTTCCTGATCACCAGTGCTTTGAACTGTGCATCTGATAGGTTGGCTATCCCTTGGTTGCTTAGTTGTATTAGCTCTGGAACTTTGATCTGTTCTTCCATTTGGGCCATTTTTTTTTGGTCTGGTTACACTGGGTTGTGACAGTGTATGTGGGGGTGGGGTTGGAGAGGGAATGATGGTGCTTGCTCTGCTCTCTGTCGGATCTCAGTCCCCTCTGCCACTTCCCCCAAGAAAATTGGGCCCTTCTAGTGCTGATTCCTGTGTGAGTGGGCTTGTGTATGTTCTAGAACCCTGTGGGTCTCTCCAACAGACTCTCCTGTGAGGCTGGGAGTCTCTCCCTGCACCTCAACCCCCACAGGTGTTTTGAATTGGTGTTTTGAGGCTTTATTTCCTGGCACTGGCACCCTGGGTTGTGCGGTCTGTCTCGCTCCCCAATTTTGCCTGGCTTATCTGCGTGTGAATGTGGGACCACCTGAGCAGCCGCCTTGCGCTCAGTACCTCGCTTCATAATCACCACCTGGCTGGGTCTGCCCGTTGCCACCCCTGGCCCAGGGTCTGCCAGCAGCCGCCTGTGTGCCGGAGGTGCTTTTCACTCCTGGTGCCACTGCTTTTTGTGCTGTGACCTGTCTCTGCTCAGCCGCCTGACTCCACCCCACTTACAGGTCTGGATGTATTTGTCTATTTTATCTCCTTGATTGTCTGACTTCCTTACAGTTCAATTTTCTGTCAGTTCTGGTTGTTATTTTGTTTCTAAATTATTGTTGTTCTTATTTTGGCTGTGTGAGGAGGCACAGTATGTCTACCTAGGCCTCCATTTTGGCCGGAAGTGCTTTTATTGTCAATTTTTAATTAATTTGCATTTAAATTCTAAAACTGAAGTAGTGTAATTTTTTTCAGTTATACATGTTATTATTTTGGAAGTACTACATTTCACTTTAACTATTGAAATGTCACCATTTGAATCAATAATTTTGTAAGTAAAAAATACACACTTTTTAAGCTAAATTTATTGAAGTAACATTGATTAATAACATTACATAAATTTCAGGTATACAACTTATAATTTGATAACCGTATGCTATATTGTGTGCTAACCACCAAAAGTCTAGTTTCTTTCTGTTACCATATATTAGAGCACCTTTAGCCAAATTTCTCCATTCACGCTCCCTTACCCTCTTGTAACTGCCATTCTGTTCTCTCCATGTATCAGTTTGTTTTTGTTTTGTTAGTTCATTTGTTACTTGTTTTATATTCCACATATGAGTGAGTGAAAGTGTACAGTTTTTGTCCTTTTCTGTCTGACTTATTTCACTTAGTATAATGCCCTCAGTGTCCATCCATATTGTTGCAAAAGGCAGTATTTCATTTTTCAATAGCCAAGCATTCCATTGTATGTACATACCACATGTTCATTATCCATTCACTGTCGGTGGACACTTAAGTTGTTTCTGAGGCTTAGCTATTATAAGTAATGCTGCGTTGAACATAGTGGTATATATAATTTTATGAATTATTGTTTTCACTTTGTTCAGATAAATACCAGGAAGAGGAATTGCTGGATGACATGGCAGTTATCTTCTTAATTTTTTTTTAAACATAGGATTTTAAAAAAATATTTTATTTATTTTTAGAGAAAGGGGAAGGGAGGGAGACAGAGAGGGAGAGAAACATCAATGTGTGGTTGCCTCTCATGTGCCCCTACTGGGGACCTGGCCTGCAACCCAGACAAGTGCCCTGACTGGGAATTGAACTAGTGACCCTTTGGTTTGTAGCCCGTGCTCAGTCCACGGAGCTACAGCAGCCAGGGCTGTTCTTAATTTTTTAAAGGAAACTTCTTCCTTGGTATTTCTTGTGTTCTTGATAATGGCCATTTTAACAGGGGTGAGGTGGTTTTCATTTGCATTTCCCTAATATAACAGTTAGTAATGTTGAATAGCTTTTTATATGCATGTTGGCAATCTGTATGACTTTCTTGGAAAAATGTCTATTCAGGTCCTCTGCCCATTTTTTAATGAGCTTGCTTTTATTGTTGTTGTTGAGTTATATGAGTTCTGTATATGTTTTGGATATTAAACCCTTATCAGAAACACCATTTGCAAATACCTTCTCCCATTCAGTTGGTTGCCTTTTGTCCTGTTGGTGGTTTCTTCTACTGTGCAGGCTTTTAGTTTGGGGCAGTCCCATTCATTTATTTTTGCTTTTGTTTCCCTTGTCTTTGGAGTCAAATTGACAAAAATATCTCTGAGACCAATGTCCAGAAGCTTAGTGCCTGTTTTCTTCTATGTATTTTATTGTTTCAAGTCTTGCATTCAAGACCTTAATCCATTTTGAGTTAATTTTTGTGTATGGTGTAATAGCCTAGTTTCCATCTTTTCTATATGGCTGCCTAGTTTTCCAACACCATTTGCTGAAGAGTATCTCCTTTCTCCATTGTATATTCTTGGCTACTTTTTCATAAATTAGTTGACCATATATGTGTGGGTTTATTTCTGGGCTCTCAATTCTATTTCATTGGGATGTGTGTCTTTCTCTGTCAATACCATACCGTTTTGATTACTATAGCTTTGGAGTATAGTTTAAAGTAGTTTAAAATCAGGAAGTATGATACCTCTGGCTTTGTTCTTTTTTTCTCAGGAAAAAAAGAACTATTGAAGCTGGCTATTGAAGGTCATTGTGGTTCCTAACAAATTTGAGGATTTTTTGTTCCATTTTTGTGAAAAATGCCTTTGGGATTTTGATAGGCATTGCATTGAATTTGTAGATTGCTTTAGGTAATATGGACATTTTAACATGGTTCACTGTTCCAATCCATAGAAATGGAACATCTTTCCTTTTTTTTTTTGGTATCTTCTTCAATTTCTTTCAACAATGTCTTGCAGTTTTCAGTGTACAGGTCTTTCACCTCCTATGTGAAGTTTATTATGTATATTATTCTTTTTGTTGTAATTGTAAATGAATTATTTTCTTCATTTCTCTTTATGATATACTGTTAGTATATAGAAATGCAACAGATTTTTTTGTATATTAATTTTATATCCTCCAAATTTATTCTATTCATTTATTATTTCTAATAGAATTTTTGGTGGCATCTTTGGTGTTTTATGTCATCCACAAATTAGTGAGAGTTTTACTTCTTTCTTACCAACTTGGTTGCCCTTTATTTCTTTTTCTTACCTAATTGCTCTGGCTAGTACGTGCAAGACAAGGTGAATAACAATAGCAAGAGTGGGCATCCTTGTTTGTTACTGGTCTTAGAGGAAAAGTATAGTGTACGCTGAGTGTTTTTCATATTTTCCTTTATTATGTTGAGGTACTTTCCTTCTATACCCATTATATTGAGAGGTTTTATTGTACAAGAATGTACATTGCCAAATGTTTTTTCTGAATCTATTGAGATGATCCTATGATTTTATCTTTCATTTTGTTAATGTGATAAATGCTGAATCATCCTTGTAGCTATGGAATGAATCCCACTTGACTGTGGTATATGATCTTTTAATGTGTCATTGCACTTGATTTATTAGTATTTTGTTTAGAATTTTTACATCAATGCTTATTAGAGATATTGGCCTATAATTTTCTTTTTTGTGTGATGTCCTTCTCTGGTTTTGGTATCAGGGTAATGTTGGCCTCAGAAAATGAGTTAGGAAGTGTTCTCTGCTCTTCAATTTTTTGGAAGAGTTTGAGAAAAATAGGTACTAAATCTGTGAATATTGGATAGAAGGCACCAGTGAAGCCATCTGGATCTGTACTGTTTTTTAAAGGGAAACAAGGGGCAGGTTTTTTTTATCACTGTTTCAATTGCCTTACTAGTGATTGGTCTATTCAGGTTTTCTCACTCTTCATGATTCTAACTAGTAAGGTTGTAGGCTTCTAAGAATGTGTCCATTTTTTCTGTGTTGTCCAATTTGGTGGTGGCATATAACCTTTCATAGTATTATTTTATAATCCTTTATATTTCTCTGGTATCTGTTGTAACTTCTCCTTCATTTCTACTTTTAGTTATTTGAGTCTCCTCTTTTTTTCTTAATAAGTCTAGCTAAATATTTGTTAATCGTGTTTATCTTTTTAAAGAACTGTCTCTTCTATTCATCTTTTTATTGTCTTTTTAGTCTCTATTTTATTTATTTTCACTCTTTTATTATTTCCTATATTCTACTGACTTTGGGCTTCATTTGCTCTCCTCTTTCTAGTTCTTTAAGGTATAATGTTGCAAATGGATGCAAAAATTCTCAACAAAATACGAGCAAACCAAATTCCTCAGCATATTAAAAGAATTATACACCATGACCAAGTGGAATTTATTCTTGAAATGCAAGGATGGTTTGACATACAATTATCAATTGATGTAGTACACCACATTACCAGGATGAAGGACAAAAACTACATGATCATCTCAACTGGATAAGAAAAACCATCTGACAAATTTAGCACCCTCATAAGAACACTTCAACAAACTAGGAATAGAAGGAAACTATCTCAACATAAAATAACAAGGACCATATATGAAAAGCCCTACAGGTAACATACTTAATGATGAAAGGCTGAAAGGTTTTTTTCTAAGATCAGGAATAAGACATGCCAATTTTGGCACTTATATTTAATAGAATATTGAAAATTCTAGCCAGAGCAATTAGCCAAGAAAGGAAATAAAAGGCACCCATATTGGAAAGGAAAAAGTAAAATTATCTGTTTGAAGATGACATGATTTTATATGTAAAAAAAAATCCTAGATTACACACATACACAACTGTTAGAACTAATAAATAAATATAGCAAAGATGTAGGATATAAGATCAACTTGCAAAAATCTATGCATTTCTATACACTAAAATGAATAATCTGAAAAGCAAATGTAAAAACAATCCCAATTATGATAAAGTTAAAAAGAATAAAGTATAAAGAATTAACCAAGGAAAAAATTATAAACTAAGAATTACAAACATTGCTCAAAGAAATTAAAGAAGACACAAACAAATAGACATTCTGTATTGATGAGCTGGAAGACTTTACTGTTAAGATGTCAATACTACCTAAAGTGCTCCATTCTGACCTACCAGCCACTCCAGCCACAGGGCAGTCAAATGGGTCTCAGAGACCCACATGAGGCTGGACAAAGGGCAGGCATGGATTTCGGGTGGCAGTTAGCTTCCAATGCCCCTGGGGAGTTTAGGGACCCATGAATATATTTCCAGTTGAGGGACAGGATAACATTCATAAGGAGCTAATTTTATCCTTTCACTATGTAAGAAAAAAGCATACATTGATGAAACATGACCTATTCCTCACACCTCAAAGTTTGCCAAAAGGGAAAATATCTGGTCTCTCTCTGCCCCCTTAGTCCCTCTTCCCTGAAGGAGGTAGAGTAACTTAAGCCACTGGAAAATTTCAGAGAAGGCATGGAGGATAAAGCGCCTGCCCCTTCTTGTCTCTCTGATCAGCCTGTCTCCAAGACTGGGGCTTTCTGCTCTGCCACTTGTATGAGCTAAGGACACGAGCCCTAAAGACAGGCTTGGAGGACCCTTCTCTCACTGACCCCAAGATGAGGCCAAGTGGCTGTGGGACGGGGTTTCACAGGACAGACAGGCCTCCTGCTTTGCACAGCAGGGCTGCTGAGGCTGCTGACCTGGACACGGGGCCTGCAAGTGTTAGCCTGACTGAGGAGCAGATCCATGCCGCGGTCTCCCTACTTTATTAACCCCAAAACTGATATTCTGAATTTCATCTTTCTGACTCTCAGCCTCATTTCTCAAGTGCTTCCCAATTTGATGTGTGGAGAGCAGCATTGATAATTATCCTCCCCAATTCTCTTAACAGCAGCTTTCAAAACAACAGCAGAACAATGGCATAGCAATATTTCATGTATGTCTGTTTAAATACTTGTTTGATGAAAGCTGAGGCATGAGTTAAGACACTGTGCTGAAAAGAAGTGCTGTGTGGACAGTGGGTAAAACATTTTGCAGCCTGGCACAGGTGGCTCTAAAGGTGAAGGGCAGCCACCTGGAGCCACGACCAAGAAGACTGTGCTGTGTGTTTGGCTACCTAAACTATCTATGCAGACCCATGTGCTGAGAACGTGCTAGGGTCAGGCACTGTGATTGTGTTTTTTAAAGCTCACTTTATAGGTTGTCAAAATTATATGAAGATCTTTCTTAAGCCCTGGCCAGGTGGCTCAGTTGGGAGCATTGTCCCATATACCTACCAAAAGGTTGCGGGTTCGATCCCGGCAGGGCACACACCTGGCCCCAGGTCAAACTCCTGCCCCACTGCAGGGTGGGTGTGGGGAGGCAGCCAATCAATGTTTCTCTTTCACATCAATGTTTTTCTCTCTCTCCCTTCCTCTCTCTCTCTAATCAATGGACATATCCTTGGGTGATGATTGAGAAAAAAAACATCCTTCCTAAAAAGACCTTAGCTGCCACATAGATACGGATATTTGGGGTTTCTGTAATATGGTGAACTCTGATGTGGGGAAGGCAAATGTATAAGAGCAGAGAGACTATGAGATACAAACATTTTAGGAAATGCAGAATAGCAATATATTTTTAAAGATTTTATTTATTTATTTTTAGAGAGAGGGCAAGTAAGAGAGAAAGAGAGGGAGAGAAACATCAATGTGTGGATGCCTCTCACGTGCCCCCTACTGGGGACCTGGCCTGCAACTCACGCATGTGCCCTGACTGGGAATCAAACCGGCAACCATTTGGTTCACAGGCTGGCACTCAATCCACTGAACTGCACCAGCCAGGGCCAATTAACAATATTTTTAAGGTGTTCCATTTGATAGTTTCTAGAAGAAAAAACCCCTAGCATTTACTAATGAGATAGAGCAACTTAATAATAGAGAGCTAGGAGAAAAGCTGTTTAAGCAGAACCCAGAATGCATTTCAGTACGGGCGATCTTTCTCCATAGCAAATAGAAATACAACCAGGGTGGCAAAACACCCTCACCAACATAAAGCAGTTGACAAACTTGAGAGTACATTTTTCTAGGCATTGGTCATTCAAATAGATCTGTGCAGTGAATAGGAACTTACAATTTTCCAGTTTAAAAGAACCAAAGGTAGAATGAGAGACAGGTTAATAATATGCAGCACAAAGTGGGAAGGATTTCCACAACCTATTTTTGATGTTTGATGTTCACAGTTCTGTAGCCCTACTTTAAGTAAACACAATTTTTCCATTGTGCTCTGAAGAGCTCAAGGATGTTGACTGCTTAGACGTATCATTTAGAGTGCTTCATGCTTTTATTTCCAGAGAAACTATATTTTAAATGTTTCACTCAAGAATCTGAAGATTTATTAGTAAGACACATGGGCAGAAAATGCTTTTCCCTATCAACAGTTCAGAAAATGTAAAACGGTAGTTATTTGTCACAGGAAAAATCTGTCTTCCCAAGAAATGTGCCTTAGGCTGTGATCAATGCTGAGAGTGGGTTTCTTTAGGAATTCCAAATGAGAGCTCCACTACAGCTCCGGGGCTGCTAAGAGCAACTCTGTCGTTCGGCAGAGTTTCTGGAGATCACTGGCCCTCAGTGGCTGTGAACAGGAAGGCCAGGCTGGCACTGGGCATGCACGGTGTGGGCGCCTGAACCCCGCAAGTGGGGGTGAGGACACAGCCTAGCTGACAAGCCCAACCGCATCCCTCAGCTCTGGCGTATTTTCACAGCTCCCATATTGCAAACTGTCATTCCCCACTCTCCATTTCCAGTTCTGTTCCCTGGAAACGGTCTTTCCTTCTCTAAGTCTAAACTACATCTTACAACTTCTCTGAGGCTTCTCAGAGCTGGGCCCCCCTCCTTCATGCCACCAACCCCCTCCCCCTTTGTTTTTCACTCTATCTCCATTTCCCGTGTGGCAGCAGGGGGTTTCTTCCCGGGGTCGGGGTGGGCACTGGGCACTTCTTTCTGTCTTCCGCTGCTTGCCCTGACCCCATCCGTGCCCTGTGTCGGAACTTTCCATTTGCCATCCATAGAGGGCAACTTCTCTTTCACACTGCGAGGACGAAAGAGCAACCTCTCTAGAATGTCCCTGCAGTATTTATTTACCTTCTGAGGTCTTTGCTATTATCGATCTGACTACCTTTATTTTCAGCCATGAATTCAGCCAGAACGCTTTGTCTCAGTGCATCCCTCAAGTAAAGTAGGTCAAAGCGGGGTTGGGAGGGGAGGCAGGACACGGAGCTCTGAGACAAGGCAGGGAGGGATGGGGATGGGTCAGTCAAGATCCTGTATGGCAAATGTTCATGGTTCCTCACGGTGTTGTTCTTTCCACTTTATTGAGGTCTAATTGACAAGTAAAATTGTACGATGTATTAAGTGTACAATGTGATTGTTTGATACAATGTGAAAAAGCGACCACCATCTAGTTAATTAACATATTCATCACCACACATACTTCTATTTTTAGGGAGGGGAGAACATGTATGTTCTATTCTTAGTGAATTTTAATTATACAAAACATCAACTATAGTCACCATGTTATATATTAGATCCTCAGATCATATTCATCTCATAACTGAAAGCTTGCACCTTTTTATTAAACGCCCCCTACTCCCTCACCTCGCAGTCCCTGGTAACCACTTTTCTCCCTTTTTATAAGTTCTTTTATTTTTTCCTGTAAGTGATGCCAGGTAGCCTTTGTCTTTCTTTATTTGCCTTACTTCACTTAGTGTAATGCCCTCCAAGTTTATGTTGTTGTAAGTCGCAGGATTTCCTTCTTTTTTCAAGCTGAAAAGGATTGCACTATGTACATCTACTGTTTTCTTTATCCATTAATCTGTCGACAAGACACTTGTTTCCATGCCTCAGCTATTGTGAATAATGCTGCCAGGAACATGGCGGTACAGATATCCTTCAAGATCATTGCTTTGTTTTCCTATGCACGTATAGCTAGAAGTAGGGCTGCTGGATCATAAGGTAGTTCTATTTTTAATTTCTTGAGGAACCACCATACTATTTTCCAGAGTGGCTGCATCAATTTGCATTCCCATCAACAGTGCACAAGGGTCCCCTTTTCTCCACACCCTCCCCAATATTTGTTTTCTCTTGTCTTTTTGATAATGGTCATTGTAACAGGAATGAGATGATATCTCATTGTGGGTTTTGATTTGAATTTCCATGATGATTAGTGATTGTTTTTTTGCTACTGCATTGTATGAGTTTCTCATTTATATTGGATATTAACCTCTTACTGGATATGTGTTTTGCAAATGCTTTCTCCCATTACATACTGTATTTTTTGGACTGTAAGACACACACCCCCAAATTTGGGAGGAAAATGAGGGTGCATCTTATAGTCCAAATGCAGCTTACCTGGCTCGCTGTGGGGAGGTGCAATGGTAGAGTGGGGTCACAGGTTATTAAATATTTTACATTTAATGCTTCAAAATTTTTTTTCCTGTTTTCCTCCTCTAAAAGCTAGGTGCATCTTATAGTCCTAAAAATACAGTAAGATGGTTTTTTTCATTTTGTCGACAATTCCTTTTGCTGTACAAAAGCTTTTCGGTCTGATGTAGTCTCACTTGTTTATTTTTGCTTTTGTGGTCAGATTAAAAAAAAATCATAGCCGAGACAGAAGTCAAGGAGCTTGATCCTATGTTTTCTTCAAGGAGTTTTATGCTTTCAGGTTTAATGGTCAGGTCTTGAACTGTGTGTATGGTATAAAATCGGGGCCAGTTTTATTCTTTAGCTTGTGGTTATCTAGTTCTCCCAACACTGCATTGAAGAAACTATCCTTTCCCTATTGTATATTCTTGGCTCCTTTGCTGAAAATTCATTGAGTATATATGCATAGGTTTATTTCTGGGCTCTATTCTGTTCCATTGATCTACGTGTCAGTTTTATGCCAATACCATAATGTTTTGATTACTATAGCTTTGCAATATAGTTTGAAAGCAGAGAGCATGATGTCTCCAGCTTCTTTCTCAAGATTGTCTTGGCTATCAGAGGGTCTCTTGTAGTTCCATACAAATTTTAGGATTTTTTTCTACTTTTATAAAAAATTACATTATAATTTTGATAAGGATTGCATCAAATCAGTAGATTTGTTTGGGTGATACAGGTACTTTAACAATCTTTCCATTCATTTATGTCTTCTTCAATTTCCTTCATTAAAGTCTATAGTGTCAGTATACAGATCTTTCATCTCCTTGGTTAAATTTATCCATATTTTATTCTTTTCAATGTTCTCACAGTGTTTTTATTTTGAATTTTTGAAATCTGGCCAAGAGCAGACCACCTTCGTGGGTCATTTCACCCCAAACCATCACACAGTTCCTACATCTGAGAATGTGCTCCCTAGAACCACCACCTTAGTTTGCTCTAAAGAGCAAGCTCCACTCCGACCTGACCTCCGTAGACCACAGTCTCACGTGCACACACCCTGTGCTGCAGGAGAAGCAGTGTGACGCTCTCTTAGCTCTCAACTGTGAGGAATCCTAGGCCACCCTGGCAATGAGGCAGAAAACTTTAAAGAGGCTGACCAGCAAAACAGAAAAAAGGCCAAAGAAAGCCCAACCTAATTTGTAAAATAAACACTACTCTTTGATCTTATGCAGTGAAAGTCATAAACTTAATAAAAACTCTAAAAGGAAAATTCATGTGCACAGTCTTTCTAAAAACAAGTCCTCTACAGTGTAAAACATGAGATACTGATTAAAGCTGGAGAGTCATGAACAAGGTTGCATCCACACAGTATTTACAAGCAGGTCTCTGTCAATGTGATTCCTCCCCGAACCTGTGTTTTGTGTAGGTCGTTCATGACTCCGACACACTGCAGGATTGTGCTCTGGCTTTGTGTCATCATCGCCCTTCTACTTTTTTATATCGATTACATTTTATTTTTAAACACATATCTCAGTCTGATCATGCTTTATTATAAAGTGTTTAATCATCATCACTTCTTTTAAAACAGGTACCAGGAATACACTTTTCATAAGACAGAATTTTAAAGACAAAAAGCAACAACCAGGACACAAAAGGTGCTTTGACAGCCAGTCTAGTTTTATGCATGAGAACAAACTAATAATTGAAGTTTAAGTGGCATTTTATATTTTAGTTTAAAATATTTTTTGTTTTAAACATTTTTAGTTTTTAGTTTTAAATATTTTAAAAAATTATTTTACCCAGAACTCCTGAATTGTCCACAAACAGCACGGGTCCAATTAACATATTTTCAAAAGCATTTGTATCAATAAAGACAGCTGGCTAAGATATACAACAAAAAGAAACACTCAGAATGTGTATCCCAAGCCCTTTTTGGAGGCATTTAGTGAACAAGAGTCCCTCTTGCATACTAAGCAGGCCCGTCACACTTCACCCAGTATTCGTGAATAATGATGACTTGCTTCCCAAATTTCCCTTATGGTTTTGCAGTGTTCCATTTTATATGCACAGCAGTCCAGAACCAATCCTAATCCAGCAGCATTTGCAAGTAATTGAGACTATATTTTTCAAATACCATCTTTGCATAATAGCATGATTAAAGTATAGTAAGGGAAACAAGGGCTTAACAAAACCTTACTGAAACATAACCGAGGGTCTGCATGAAATCAAGAAGATCACAGAAATATTTAGTACTGCATCTCAGGATTTCTGTTAAGTACTTAAAAAAGGCAGTGAACACTAAATGCATTTAATATGAAAAGGGAAGTTGAATCCTTGATTGTCTGAAAATTTCCACTCTTAAAATATTAAACAAACACGAAAAAACTTGAGTTCCAGTCCTCCACATGTAAGCCGTTTGTCATCCATTCAAGATTTTTATCCTTCATTTCTTCACCAAAAATCGCGTGATGTCGGATCCGTGCTTTGCTGCCAGAGATTGTCTTCTCACCTGGCTCCTTTCCTTGGCTTGTCTGGCAGTTCTCTAAAAGGTAAACATAGGAATGTGTTCACATGTTGGGGAAAACATACTAGCTCCATAAAGTCAAAAACTCTTTCTATTCTGCTAGTCTGGGAAAAACTACATTATCACCACACCCACTTACCAGTACTTTGCCATCTGGGGGTTACCAAACCACAAGCAGAGGACCCAAGTGGCTCTGCTGAGTGCCCTGACACCCTAGGTTCACTTAAGACCAGATGCTGAGGAGAAAACACATAGCTTTGGGGGACGTCTGGCTACCCAGTGAGACCTGTGAATCCTTCAGTTGAGGTCGAGGGGAGGGGGCTATGATTCTTCTCCTCCAATGGGAGTCTGGAAGGCTTTTTGGAATTTTCCAGAATGCAGTGCATACAAGGCTCACCTCCTCCTTCTTCTTTGGAATTCCCAACCCAGCAGCCAAACCAATGCAGAAAAACCAAATGAGAGAAAAAAGAACTGAATTCTGCCGTTCCCACAAATAAAAATTTTCATGAGAACTTGAAAAGTGATTACAGAAAGGGCAGCATTTTATTTTGCTATATCTTAATTCTCTCACTGGTCTCAGATGTGCCAGCAATGTGAACAGGTGAGAACATCAGAAGACATTTCCCAGCTGGAGTCCATGTGCATTTGAAGTGATCCAGGTAGAAAGGTGAGGAAAGCACAGAGCGCTCAAACTAAAAACAAGCAAAACTCCGACTATACGGCATCATCCTATTTATGCAGAAATTACGTTTGTGAAGAGAGGAGTCTAAAATATTAAAAGAAGGCTAAGAAAATGCTCATGCAATATGAGTATTGGCAAAGGATCTGAACAGACCTCGGAACTGTAAATACAATTGATCGGCATTTTCACAAACAGCAGGGTCTTTAGTAAACAAGATGGTGGTGGCCACTCTTCTCCCACCCGTGGGCACTAATTAATGCAATTAAACGAGCACTCTCCTTCACTGACACCAGGGAGCAGCCTGACAGTGTAAACCTTTGGAAAACAGCTTGGAGATAAAAATACCAGCCTCAAAAATAACCAAACACTTGACTTAGTGATATTTTAGATCTGAGAATCTATCTTAAGGAATGACCTCAAAACATAAAAAAATGTGCTTGGCAACATTATGTATAAGCACTAAAAAGAATAAATAACTTTAATGTTCATCAGTATGGGAATGGCTAAAAAAACTATGGTACAGATCTACTCAACAGAATAATGTGCAGCCATTTTAGACAATAAACATTGTGAAAGCTTATTATAGAAACATGAGAAAGTACTTAAGTCTCCCATAAGTGGAAAAAAAACATTAGATACAAACTTGCATATTGAATATATGCTTCTTTTTAAGACTATCTCAGTGGGCAGATACGACTTCCTTTTGCTGGACTGGCTGTTAAAACTTTGTCCTAGTTGATAAACAATACTGTGTCATTTTTAAATACAGATTTTATTTATTTTTAGAGAGAGGAGAAGGGAGGGAGAAAGGGAGAGAAACATCAACGTGAGAGAGAACATCAACAGGTTGCTTCCCTACACGCCCTGACCAGGGACCAAACCTGCAACCCAGGCATGCGCCCTGGCCAGAATCGAACTGGCAATCTTTGGCTTTCAGGGATGATGCCCAACCCACAGAGCACGCTGGTCAGGGCTACTGTGTCATTTTCTTCCCTCTTGTTTTAAGCATCAAGTAATTGCTCAAAGATGTGCCAAGGTTAATGGATTTCATACTTTGGCCAGGAATGTACTGTGTGCAATGTTGAACTGAGTTGGTCCTAGAGATAACTTATTAATGTTCTTAGACATTTAAGGACATCCTTAGCTGCAAATGCAAACATATGTCACTGCCCCAGTTCACCAAACTTCTAGTTTGATGGTCTGGGTCTTTGCAAGAAATACGCAAATTGTACACTGTATTCATTTTCATCTAGGTGGTGTGAAATTTCTTGGTTCTAGAATAAATTAGAAGGAAAGCAGCTTCCCTTTCATCTGTGACTGAGAAGCTAGGCCTTGAGAGGAAACAAAGTGTTAGGTGATGAAAGAAATAAAATGCATTTTGGATCCCAAACCAGGGATACAGATTCGCCAACAGCATCTTCCACGCTTGTGTGCATGATGGGTAATTTATGTCCCAGGACGGGGTCAAATGTGACTGAGCGCTTCGCTGACCTCTCTGTGGCAGACGGTACAGAGAGTCTGCAGGTTGTCCAGGGAGCACTGTCCTCCTCCGCCGAACACTGGCTTGATGTGGTCCACCTGCCAGAAATGCCCTTCCGCTGGGTTTCTTATCATTTCATTAAGCTGCAATAAGAACACAAGATCAGCACCTTTTTACATACACTGTGGGAACTGTGGTTCTGCATTGTGCAATCGTGTTTATACAGCAAAATACAGGGAAAAATACATTAGAATGTCTTTTTATAGCTTTTTTTTTGTGAATAGGAAAAAGCCTTAGGTTAGCAATTTGAAACCAATAAAATGTGTTCCTAAAAAAGCTATCTTTCCCTTACCTAACCCATTTTGAAAAATTACAAGCAAGTATGAAATATCAACACTCCTGATAGATTGGGAAAAATCAGTTGCTTCTGCACTTTGGAGATACTTTATATAGTCACTAAAGCAAAACTGAGAAATGAATAAGAACAGATTAGTAACTTAAAAGTTCTGAATATTACTAACTCGAACAATCTGCAATTGTTGACCTAAAGGCATTTGTTACTGTACCAATGACCGTTTAATATTAATAGCTATCACTTGGAATTTTCATGCTATTCACCTGGGAATCTCCCAAGTAACATGGACTGGTATAGTATTTTTAGAACAAACCTCCATAAGTCGCACATTTTGAATAAACAAAGATGTCCATTTAAAGCCGGCATGGTTTGGGCCAGTCCACATATACACACTTTATATTTAACCAATGATGACCTACATTCAAATGGGAAGTATTTTAACATTTTACCTAAAGTAGTAAAACCAGCTCACAGCATAGCTGTGCAGTTGTTTAAATATCACGAGGATGAGTGTGAAAGGATGGTTTTATTCTTTCTTGGTCCTGACCAAGGAAGACATTATAACCAACTTCACAGCTGACAGCCCTGGGAACCTGTGTCGTAGCTCTGAAGCACTTCTAAGGCAACTTGTCAGACCCGTGAGGGCACAGGGACGTGATAACGGTGCCCAGCCTGAGGGAGGCCCGAGGGGCCGCAAGCTGGAGCAGTAGACTTTGTCCAGCTGTGGTTGGCATTGTTAGAAGCACCCACAAATGGCAGTCTTATGCATCTAGCAAATGGCAAATTCTTAGGGGAAAAATCCATTTTGGTACAACCTTTCATAACCAATTCTTTTCCTTTGAACAGTCTATGTTCTGACAGACTCTACAATCCAGAAGGTGTTCCTTTATTCTTCCTAGTAATTAACAAATCATTCGGGGCCAGTCTTCGACATCCTAAATTCACCTCCTGAAAGAGCCATTCCCCTCGGACTGCTCCTGCCCCACCCAAGCCCGGTGGTGCTCCCCGTCCTCTGAGCACTCTGGTTCAGATGGGCATTAAGTTCCTTCTGCAGTCCCGGACAGGCTGCTTTCAGCACGTCCTTGAGTTCTTTCATCGTGTGTCTTCTGGAAGCCTCTGCCAAGGCAGCAGACAACAGCTAGAGTCTGGGCAGCAGCCCTGAGGTGGGTGCAATATACCCCTCAACCATTAGACCACGGGATGTTTCAGGAACTCAGGGTGCCATTTAAAAAGTAGTGTATTTCCCTAGTTCTCAAAGTCATGCTAATTCATCTTTGCAGAAATGCTTATTAATTAATTCTGTCATAATCCAGAAATGGTAGGTAAATAAAAATATATGATCTGACTAACTGGTAGGAATTTATCCAACATTTTAGTGAGCAGAGAGTGGCTCAGGAGTGACTTCTTAAAAAAATAAGCTCACTATAAAATTACATATCTTGCTTTAGCTTGAAATTTAGACTGACTAGATCACAATATTAGACATCCAGTTGAGTTCTGGGAATCAAAGTGAATATTAATGAGTCTAAGAAAAACTGATGGTGACCAGAGGGGAGCAGGGAGAGGAATAATGGGGAAAGAAGGGGAAGGGTCTAGTCAGCAAACAAGTATAAAAAAACCCTGGTAATGGACAACAGGGTGGGGACTCACTGAGGGAAGGGGGGAGGGGGTTGGGTGGGGCAGGGAAGAGCAACAGGGGAAAAATTGGGACAACTGCAATTGAACAACAATAAAAAATATTTTGTCATGACTTCTGGCCAAGACAGAGGCACAGGTAGACACACTGTGCTGCTTTGCACAACCAAAAGAAGGACAACAACAATTTACAAACAAAATACAACTAGAACTGACAGAAAATCGAATTATATGGAAGTCCAACAACCAAGGAGTTACAGAAGAAACATCCATCCAGACCTGTAGGAGGGGTGGAGACAGGCAGCTGGGAGGAGAGGACTCTTGGCAATGCAGTGGGGGAGGACTGGGGTGGGCAAGGTGGCAGCTGGCTGACCGAGCAAAGTGGTGGATTGTGGAGGGGGTGGGCAAGGCGGCAGCTGGCTGACCGAGCAAAGTGGTGGATTGTGGAGGGGGTGGGCAAGGCAGCAGCTGGAGGACAGGCAAGGTAAGGCAGTGGCTGGTGGAGTGGTCATCCCACATTCGATCACAGACACACCAGGAGGAACAGCTGGAGAGTGAGGCAGACCTTGCAATCTGGGGTCCAAGGGCAGGGAAATAAAAGCCTCAAACCACCAATTAAAAACACCCGTGGGGGTTGAGGCAGCAGTAGGAGAAACACCCAGCCTCACAGGAGAGTTCGTTGGAGAGACCCACAGGGTGTTAGAATGTGCACAAGCCTACCCACCCAGGAATCAGCACCAGAAGGGCCCACTTTGCTTGTGGGTAGTGGGGGAAGTGACTGAAATTCGGCAGAGAGCAGAGCAAGCGCCACTGTTCTCTCTGGACCCCTTCCCCACAGACAGCTTCACAACACAGCGACATGGGTTGCTCCACCCTGGTGAATACCTAAGGCTCCACCCCTTATACAAAGCTGGTATGCCAAGACAAAAAAATGGCCCAAATGGAAGAACAGATCAAAGCTCCAGAAAAAATATAACTAAGTGATGAAGAGACAGCCAACCTTTCAGATGTGCAGTTCAAAACACTGGTAATGAGGATGCTCACAGGATTGGTTGAATGTGGTCACAAATTACATGAAAAAATGAAGGCTATGGCTAAGTGAAATAAAGGAAAATGTACAGGGAACCAATAGAGATGGGAAGAAAACTGGGACTCAAATCAATGGAGTGGACCAGAAGGAAGAAACAAACAACCAAACAGAAAAGAATGAAGAAACAAGAATTCAGAAAAATGAGGAGAGGCTGAGGAACCTCCAGGACATCTTTAAACGTTCCAACATCTGAATTATAGGGGTACCAGAAGGGGAAGAGGAAGAGCAACAAATGGAAAACTTATTTGAACAAATAATAAAGGAGAACTTCCCCAATCTGGCAAAGGAAATAGACGTCCAGGAAATCCAGGAAGCTCAGAGAGTCCCAAAGAAGTAGGACCCAAGGAAACACATGCCAAGGCACATCATAATTACATTAGCCAAGATTCAAACGAAGGAGAGAATCCTAGAAGCAGCAAGAGAAAAGGGACAGTTACCTACAAAGGAGTTCCCATAAGACTGTCAGCTGATTTCTCAAAAGAGACTTTACAAGCAAGAAGGGGCTGGAAAGAAGTATTTGAAGTCATGAAAGGCAAGACCTTACATCCAAGATTACTCAATCCAGCAAAACTTTCATTTAGAATGGAAGGGCAGATAAAGTGCTTCCCAGATAAGGTCAAGTTAAAGGAGTTCATCATCACTAAGCCCTTATTATATGAAATGTTAAAGGGTCTTATCTAAGAAATAGAAGATAAAAAATATGAACAATAAAATGACAGCAAACTCACAATTATTAACAACCACACAAAAAAAACAAAACAAAAACAAACTAAGCAAACAACTAGAACAGGACCAGAACCACAGAAATGGAGATCACATGAAGGGTTATGAACAGGGGAGTGGGAGGGGGAGAGAAGGGGAAAAGGTACAGAGAATAAGTAGCATAGATGGTAGGCAGAAAATAGATAGGGGGACCCTGGCTGGTGTAGCTCAGTGGATTGAGCGTGGGCCTGTGAACCAAACAACTGCGGTTCGATTCCCAGTCAGGGCACATGCCTGGGTTGCAGGCCAGCTCCCAGCAGGGGACGCACAAGAGGCAACCATACATTGATATTTCTCTCCCTCTCACCTTCCCTTCCCCTCTAAAGATAAATAAAAATAAAATCTTAAAAGAAAAATAGACAGCAGGAGGGTAAGAATAGTATGGGAAATGGAGAAGCCAGAGAACTTACATGTATGACCCACAGACATGAACTAAAGGGGGGGAATGTAGGTGGGGGGGGTGTGCAGGGTGGAAGGGAAAAAAGGGAGGGAAATGGGACAACTGCAATAGCATAATCAATAAAATATATTTAAAAAAGAAAAAATATATTTTTATAAGTTGCTTCACTAAAACTATATTTTACAACAGATGAACATATATGTTGCCTTCTTATTGCACTGAACTACATTTTAACGTTATCTGTTTGCTCTTATCACTCAATATTAATATCATGAGAAGTCGAACAACTGGACCATAGGTGGGTTTTTTTTTAAGTTAAATTTATTGGGGCCCTGACCAGGTGGCTCAGTTGGTTGGAGCATTTTCTCACACACCAAAAGGTTGGGGGTTTGATCCCTGGTCAGGGCACATACCTAGGCTGCAGGTTTGACCCTGGTTGGGGTGTGTGCAGGAGGCAACCGATGTTTCTCTTTCACATTGACGTTTCTCTTCCCTCACCCCCTGCCGCCTTCCTCTCTAAAATCAATAAAAAACATATCCTTGGGTAAGGATTTAAAAAATATTATTGGGGACACGGAGAAAAAGGACCCCTTGTAAACTGCTGGTGGGAATGTAAATTGGTGCAGTCACTATGGAAACAGGTGGGGGTCCTCACAGGCGCTTCTGGATGCAGTGCGTCACCTGCTAAGGCCTCTTTCCCCAGTAATTCAATCAGAATCTAATTAAGCCTCTATATCTTATAGCCATTATTCTGGAAATCAGGGGGATGGAGAGACATGTCAGATAATACCATGAGAATACAGGGAGACAAGTCCAGGATGTGGAAAATCCTACGTGCCAATCGCCCAGTTTCTTCAACAATCAATGGTGTAAAAACAGAATGGGGTGACATACGAGGTGGGGACACGAAAAGAAACCAGAATTATCTTCTGGAGGGCAAGCCCCTTGTAGTACAAGCTTCTGCTAGCTGAGTGCTCTAGAAATTCATCTGTATCAGTGTACCAGCTGTCGTTGTAGTGAGAGGCTGTGTTTAGCCTCAGTGAATTTTTTTTTTGACAGCTCAATGCATTTGCCCATTTCATGATGGGTGATTTACAACCTCACATGCTCATATCTGCTAAATGTTGGGCAGTTTTTAATCAAAACCAGTATGACCCCCCAATGCCCTCCCCTCCCTAACATCTGATCTCACCCCAAGATATTTTTTTGTTTTTCCATGGATGAAAAATGTCCCCGAAGGGAAATGTTTGGCCAATATGTAAGAGGTAACCAAATGACAGAAGCACTAAAAGGCATCAAAATTGACAAGTTCAAAAACTGATTTGATCAGTGAAAAAAATGTCTTGATAGGTGTATTGCATCAAATATAGAGTACTTTGAAGGTGACTGACATTTAAACATGTAAGAATGAATACACAATTTTTATAAATAAATTATGTTTGGGGGGACCCCCTTGTATATTAAAGGGAGCATAAGAGGCACAATGACTAAATGCAATGTGTGGGTCATATCTGGGTTCTAATCTGAATAAGACAGCTACAGAAAGATATTTTTGAGACAATCTGGGAAACCAAATATGCATGCACTAAAATCAAGAAATTATAATTATGTTGGATATGATAATGGGTATTGGGGGTATGGGACTATAAATCAAAGACAGACAGAAGGAGGGAGGGAGAAAAGGAGAGAGGGAGAAGTTCTATCTGTGAGAGATACATAATGAATATATTTGAGGATGAAATGAAATGTTATCTAGAATTGCTTTAAAGTTATTCCAAGGGTGAAAAAAAAGAATTGAGGTAAGGGATCGATGAAAATGAAGGCAAAAGGTCAATAACTGTTCAAGTTGGGTGATGGGTATATGGGTTCATTACTCTCTCTACTTTTGTATATATATTTGAACAGTCCCATATTAAGATGTTAAAAGGAAAGCGAGTCAATATTCATCATTGAGTACAATGCTGCCTCCTATCTGTTACACGATTATAATTTACCTGCTCTAAAGGGAGCTTTGAGATCCAGGTAATATCCAGAAGACTCTTCCGCTGACTTTTAGGAGCATCTCTCAGACGTAAAAAGAGTTCTTGTGCATTCAGATTACATAGCTGACACACACCATGTTCAATTTCAAATACTTTGGCTCGTAGGTAACTGTTATTAGAACGAATCCAAAACTCCTCCTGACATTTCAGAGAGCACAACCGTGAATCCCAAGCATTCACTTTACACTCTTGCTTAGTTTGGCAAGTGGGCTGCTGACAGAGAAGGCAAAGTGGGTTTCCTTCATTATCCACAGCTTGCAAATAGCCCTTGGATGTAGAAGGCTTCACAGTGTGATCGGCTTGGGCTGGGCAGGGATTTAGAGATGGGACAGAGGCTCCATCTTCAAGAAAGTTCCTAGAATTGAACAAAACAGCTAGTAATGCTTACACTAGTCTAAACAGGCATAACTTCATATAAAGGTCTTCAAAGTGTCTGTGCTGATAAACAGTAAACACAGGACCCACAGACTCTATGATTCAGTGTGAAAAGGGAGTGGCTGCAGTCAGCACTCCATACTCCATGCCAAGTAAAGGAAAGAATGATGTGTTTAAAAACCAATTTAAATGCAAATATGCTGCCTCTCTCGAGCACTTAGATATCTTTGAGTTAAACAATCGCACTTTGCCACATCTGGAGAAGTCAGAGAATGTTTCTTCAGGCTGGAAAAGGGCAGGCTAATGTGATATCATAACCAATGTTGGTGCTACATGTTCTCCAGATGCTGCACACATCATTAGGACAGAGGGCCACTAGTAAGGCTTTCATGAACCCGTCTTCCAGGCTCTGCTGGCCTACAAGACACAGAGTCACATCCATAAAGTGCCAAAGCCAAGCAGCCAGAAAGTCTTGATAGAAATTAGAACTGAAGACTTGCTAAATATTGCCTCCTAAAGGTAAACTCAGAGTTTGACTGACTTAAAATTAGAAACAAAACACAACAGGACAGGTACTCAATTTGTTAGAATGAAAGGAAATGGTATATTACTCAATTATGTTGAAAAGTCCTACGTGGGAATCACAACAACTACTTTGCCTGTTTTCTATGGCTGCTCATTAGAAGTGTTAAAGCAAAAGCTTCTTATGCAAGAAAGAGCTCAGAGCTCTTAGCGGGGCAGAGCCCATACTGGGCCTCAGGTTTCCTA
>PVKM010021893.1:0-22232 GCA_004027735.1 Carollia perspicillata | reverse complement strand
CCACGCTTACTAGCTGCAGAGCCAGGGCTAGAGATGGGGTCCCTCCACCTCTAGTGCTTTGCTGCTCACTGTGATTTTCCTGCACTGTCAACAACCAGCATTTATTGGGTCCACACATACGCAGGGAGCTCACTGCTCTGGGTGTGTAATCATTATTTGTTATAATTTCACACCTATTAAGAAGCCAATTGAAAGTGCACACATTGATCAGCAAAAAGACCATCCTAAATAAAATGGGGAAAAAACACCTCATACCTATGTCTTCAGCATAAACTGTACAAAATTCATTTCCTCCAGTATCATAGTTTGCAAAACCTTTATTTTTGCAAAAGAAAAACATCCTTATTTCAACTGTCCTTGTATCAAGGAAAACATGATGGCTGTAAGTCATCCACTTTGTCAGCTCTTTAAACTCACTCAGTCTCAGAGGCTCTTGTGCCTTATCAACAGGCCTAAATAATGTAAATTAGTCCACAGAAAGTTCAGGAAAAACATTTCCCAGACTGCTAAAGACCTCGAGCCTAGCCCGTGGACCCCATACATAGTTTGCAGTGTGGTGAGATGCAAACTAACTTACAGAGGTGAACAAGGAAAAAAGGGGATAATAGAATGACCTGAAAAGGATGTTCCCTGGAGGTCCATGTTTGAGTTCAATTTGCAGATGATAATTTAGCCAAGAAATAAATGCAGCATATTCTCTTATAATGATTTAGACATTAATTCCCCAAATCTTGCTTGCACAATTTTAAAAAGTTATTTGTAAAAAAAAAAAAACACACACTTCTGTCTGCTTCTGTTAAAACATTGAGCAGTTGAGGATTATTAATTGGACTGTATAACAAGTATTACCCAGGCCACCAGTCTAGGGGCATCCATTCCACTCGGAGTATGTTTATGAGGTGTGTGCACTGCATGTATGGCCAATGCAAAGAGCCAGCTTTCGTCATTACAAACCTTTTCATTTGGGTTAATAAATACTTAAAATCTGCCTACTATGTGTTAGTTATTTAACATCCTTGAGGATACAAAACTAAGTCCCAGGCTCTGCCATCTCTAATTCTACGATCTTCTGAGGGAGACAGACACAAACAAATATTTTCAATACGTTAGATTAGAGATAAAATGAGGGCTCTATTTGGAGCACAGAAGTGAAGGGGTTGGGAGGTGGGCAGAATGAAGTTTCCTCTTTGGTTCAGGATTCCTGAAGAAGATGACTCGTACTGGGGAGGGTGACTAAAGAGTTTGCAAGGTAGTAAAAGATTCCAAAGTCATGAGCCAGCATAACATGTTCTGAAAACAACAAGTTGTTAGATACTGCTAAATAATAAATTTCAAAGCAGAGGATAGAAAGAGATAAGGATTAAGAACTACTTAAGGCCAGTTACTGGAGAGACTCATGGACTATGCTGAGTAGCTAAAGAGCATGGGCTTGATTCTGTAGGTCACAGTAGCTAATCAGGCAGGAGCATGTGGTACAAAGTTTACTCTGGGCAGTGTGGTGGGGGAATCTAAAAGGGACTGGACGAGAAGGACAGGACTAGCTAGAGGACTCCAGATGAGATACGGTGTCGAACTGATGCAAGACAGTGAAGCATGCTTGAAAGGAGTTAACAGATGAGAGAACAGTTGAGGAGGTGTGCTTGGAGGAAGCCATGATGTGTCAGAGGGGGACAGGGAAGAATCCAGGATGACACCGGTTTCTGGCATGTCTGCCTTGATGTTTTTACCTGTGGTTAGGAAGACAAGGAGGAGCAGGGCAAAGGTAAAGAAAATGAGTTCAATTTAGTACATGTTGAAAGTAAGGTGCTCTGCCTGGTGTGGCTCAGTGGTTGAGTGCCTGCCTGCGAATCAAAGGATTGCCAGTTCAATTCCAGTCTAGGGCACATGACTGGGTTGCAGGCCAGGCCCCTAGGAGGGGACACATGAGAGGCAACCATACATTGATGTTTCTCTCTTTCCTTTCCTTCCCCTCTCTAAAAAATAAAATCTTTAAAAAAATTAAAATAAAAAAAAGTAAGGTATCTATCCATGAAACATTCAAGATGAATGTCTGGCAAATGGCAAGCAGAGGCTTTTTAAGACTGATGCTCTGGGGTTTCTCTTGACAGCTTCTTCCTCCTGTTCTGGCAGCTTGTGGCTACTCTTCCCAGCTACGTGCCCCAGGAAGAACCAACCCAGAGAATCCAGGGAGAATCATACTCCCTGTGTACTTGGGATGTGTTCCCTCCTAGGAAGCCTCTCCAGCTTGAATACAAAGCTGAGCTCTGAATAAGGAGCAAGAGAGGCCAACAGGATTGTGTGTAAAAACTGGTGCCTCACAGGACCACTGCCACAGCCAGTTATTTCTGTCAGCCTGTTTCTACTGACCACGTGGGACACCTTCAGGTATCGAGTCCATGTGGTGGCCAACTACATCCCTGTGCCCTCTCCCCCAGCACATCTCGTAGCTGCTTCTGTTTCCTGCTGTCCCCACAACAGGATCACTTCCGATGGAACTGAATTACTCAAGATATTATTCAAGTTGAACCTGTGTCTCCCAGAAACTCTCTTTTCTTCTCCCCTTGCTACATGCCAGACACTTTTCTCTCCCATCTTGGCCTCACCCGCTGCCCCAGATCAGTCAGCTCATTTGGTCTAGCATTTCATTCACAACATGAAGGATTCTAGACATAGGTTTTATTTAGTAACAGATTTTCATTTCTTCCTCCTGTCTTATAGCCTTTGAAGCCCACATTGTAAACTCAAAGGCTTTTTATTTGAGGCAATGTGACGCGGTGGACCTGGGTTTGTATCCCAGTCCTGTTACCCAGATGGACAAGTCACAGAAGCTTACCGACACTTGGTTTCCTTATCTATAAATGGAGGTAAAAATACAGCCACACCTCAGTACTTGTGGGCTTCAGAACTCGTCAAACCCTGTACTTGTTCCATTTTGACGAGAAAAAAATGTCTCAGCACTCACTGCTTCTTGGTACCCGTCGGTTTGGGCACTTCCTATGAGTTCTGGAATGAACTAGCAAGTACCGAGGTGCCACTGCATTTCCATTTCCAGATCGGTGCAAAATTAAATGAGGAAACATGTTAGAGGGCCCGAAGGCAGTGGGTGGACAGTAAGCACCTTCCCTTCTTGCCCTCTCTTTTTAATTCCCCCTCTCATCACTTCTTCAGAGTTCATTTCATTTTTGTTTCTCTGCTTTCATTTCTTTCTAGAGTTTTAATTTCTTCATCCAGTTCTCGACCTTCCTTTCCCTCCACGTAGTGACTCCACCCTGGTTTCCTATTCCCAGGGTGTATGTGGGGTAGAGCTGTGAAGAGAAACCTAGATTGTAAAACACATCCAGTTATGTTATCACAGTTTTCTTCTCATATCTCTAATTTCTTTTAAAAATAAAGCCTATAGGAGCAGGTCATGTCTTTATTCAATTTATTTCTATAGCTAAGTAGCCATCAAATAGGTACTAAGCTTTCCCAAATCATTACTGATGTGTATCTCAGTGGGTTAAATGTGAGTTTCCTTGTTTTCCACTGATTTCTATGTTCCTCCTATTGTTCCCATACTGTAAGATGGAGGTACTCTACTTATTAGCACCTGTGTTTCTCACTCCATGTCCTGAGATTTCTCCTGTATAACAAGAGATTGCAGGCTTCTTTATGCACTCATTAATATCAAGCCTTTGGCTATGGAGCTCACTGCACAAATTAAATTAGGTAGGTTCACAAGGACTCGGGTCTCCAAACTTGTTTCTTTAATCATGCTCGAAGGGAAAGGAGATATTTTTGTGTGCTGTTTAATTAAAGCATTAAAGAAGTGGCAGTCTCCTCCATAGAAATAACTCTCTGCAAAAACAGACTATTTGGTTGCATCAAATACCCATTCAGCTTCAATTAAAAGAACATTTACTAACAGTGGCTTAAAACTTTGTCTCATATTTTAAAAGTCCAGAGGTAGCATTCATTTGTGGTTAATTCAATGGGTCAGCCTTGTCATTAAGGCCGCAGATGCTTGTCATTGCACTAATCTGCCATCTCCAGCATGCCAGCCATCCATCCCTCGTGGATGCAAATGGCTGGAGCAGGGCTAGGCATCGTTTAACAACAGGACCGTGTTTAGCAAAGAACAGAAGCTTCCTTCCTGTGCATTCCTTTTGATTAGGGAGGACACCTTTCTCAGGAACACTCCAAGCAGAATTCCTCCAGGTCCCACTCACGAGGATTGGATCACACGCTCATGAATTGCTGACAAGAGGCCTGGGGGCACCAGGCTGGCCTTAGACTTCTCCTGACCCAAAGATCATGACTTGCTCCCTGGGGGAAGGCAGAAGCTCATTCCTGAACAAAGAACTCGGTGGAGGCCCCTGAATAAAACTCGGTTTCCATCTGCCTGATTAAAGGAGAGAAATGGCCGTGAGGGTTGCCCCCACCAGCGCTGGCCACAGTCGTAGGGAACGCTGGTGAAGTGCTGTGCCCAGCACAATGCTGTGGAGCAGAGCGGAGATCAGGGTGCCCGAGGCACAAAATTTAAGGCTACTTTTACTTTCTGCACTTGTATGAGCCTAACAGAAGATGACTTCTTAAATGTTGTGTACTAGGAAACTTGCTGACTTCAACTTAGTCCTGCTGCTGGCTGTGGACTTCATATAAGCTCAACAAATGCATTTATTCAATTTTAAGGTGTGTTAGGAAACGTATTTTGCCCATAAATATCTCAACTGATACCTGAAATTCTATCCCTAGCAGTTTATTCCTTGGTATAAAGCCTGGCCATTTCTCTGTGATACATTTTTCTACCTTCAAATGCCCCTAACAAGGGAGTTTATTATACTATCACAATCTTTCCCCCTAACAGAACAGAGTTGGTCTGGAACCAAACCAGTGGGTCATTTGCGCACATTGTCTGTGTTAGACTTGCGATGCTTGAGGCAAGTCCCCTGAGAGTGGCACTGAGAGATGCCGGGCAAAAGCTGGGAAGCGGTGTACTTCAGCCCAGTGCTGTCGGAGCAGCGTGGGATCTCCACAAACTCTGAGGACAATTTCACTGGAAAGGGGTGAAGTAGGAGGGTAAAGGGAATGACACTGCAAGCAGTTAGCTTTGGCTACAGACCAAATCTTTATACAACATAGAGGCTTAAAACAACAAGTATGTATTCTCACTCTACAGTCTACGCTTCAGCTGGGAGGTTCTGCTGATTTGGGAAAAACTGAACTGATGTTCCCTGGGCTCACTCATGTGTGATTTGGACACGAGCTCTGTGGTATTGGATGGTCTCTCTGTTCCAGGCCATGTGTCTTCCATCATCAAGCAGGCAAGCCCTGGCTTAAAACCTTTCTCTTCTCTACTTATAAGAAGAACACAGGAGCAAACTCCAAAGTGCACATGCTTTTTAAGGCCCTGTGTGAGTTATTTTGCTCATGTCCCATTGGCCAAAGCAAATCACACTGCTGTGGTTTGTGGGGGGTTAAGGGAGGGGAGGATATTAATAGGGCATAGATAGAGGGTGTGTGTGTGTGTATATTTATGGTCAAATTTGCAATATGACACAGGAAGTGTTCTTTTTGAGAGCATCTGCAAGGTCCTTATTGAAGGATTCCACAAATTGTTTGGGAGGTTTGCTGCAAATGTAAATGAACCAGAGGAAGACTTGTCATAAAAGAAAGAGTGTGTCATTCAGAGCAGTTGTGTCAAAGGAAACAGACAATGCTGCCATTGTGGCACATACTGGCAGTATCCATCCGAGTACTGCCGAGGGGAGAGGTGCCCAGTAAACCAGGCAGCCTATCTTGTCCCTCTGCAGATCAGCCTATGGAGACGGGGGAATCACATCATTTCAATCATAACCACCTTTGCCTTACTTCTGGCTCATAAAGCAAACTCCCTGGGCTTTAACTTATGAATTTGGCCTATGGAAGAAACAATAAAGACAGTGAAAAGACTTGGTCTGCTTGATATTTCTATTCCTCTTTAAAAATTATTAATTAGCATTCTGACTTATCTTCCGTTTTGTAAAATATGACTTATGTTCATCACTACTTCACTAATACTTATTTATTGAAATAATAAAGAGGTATATTTACGATACCATAATTTTTTATAATTTTTAACTCTACTTTAACATAGTTTTATTTTCATTATAACCAATCACTGGCAAGTATATTTTATTTTATGACTTTGAAACATTATTCTGAAAACAGAACCTGGGGCTTAATAAGATTGCAAAGGAGAGAAGGGCTTTTAAAAGGTTAATATCCCGCCTTACCAGTGTGGCTCAGTTTGTTCAGCATCTTTCTGTGGAGCGAAAGGTCGCCAGTTTGATTCCCCGTCAGGCACGTGCCTGGGTTGTGCCTGGGCTGAAGGTTCGGTCCCCAGGTGGGGTGCGTATGAGAGGCAGTAACTAACTGATCAAGGTCTCTTGCACATCAATGTTTCTTTTCCTCCTTTCTCCCTCCCTGTCCCTCTCTCTAAAAATAAATAAATAAAATCTTTTTTAAAAAGGTTAATATCCTGAGTCGATCTTATCTCGTTTAATAAAATCTAAAGCACTAAATCTCTGATAAGAGTTATTGGACTTGCAAAACCAAGAAGCAAATCCCAAAACAAGTAAAATTACTAAGGACATGCCACTCTTTGTACTGTGCTATCACATAAATATCCTACCATACTTAGAGAATGTTTGCTCTATTTTTAGTGGTTGAAGGTGTCAAAAGAAGAATAATATGTTGAGACTTCAAAATTATATGAAATTCATATTTTAATGCCAAGAAATTATGATTTACTGTAACAAAACCACATCCATTCATTTGCACACTCTCTATGGTTGTGTTTATGCTGTGCCGGCAGAGTCGAGGAGACACAACAGAGGCATGTGGCTTTCAGAGCCTAAAATACTGACTGTCTGGCCCTTCACAGAAACATTGCCAACCCCTGTTCTGGAGGAAGACACCTGAGTATCTGATCCTCTGCTTCTCTATTCCCGTTAATGTTCCTTCTCAGATCTACCAGATGTAAAATAACTTGCTCTGCTCCCTGCCTTACTGCTGTGGAGAGAGGTTTCAGTGTGTGTTCCACTGCACAAGTAGTATGTCAGGCAAATCATGCATATAATTCACATTTTAAATGAGTTAATTATTTAAGTGCTCAATCTTTTAGTCCGACTATCAGCCAGCATTACAAGAAGGAAATGAATAAGCATGAGGGTACTTCGCACCCCTCCCCCCATCATTCATTAGAAACATTTCAGAGACTCATTAGTCAGGAGCTTAAGCAGCCTTTATAGTAGGCTGATAAGATGCCAAGCACTGCTCTCTAAACTACATGAGTCTCACCTAAATAGAGGGAGTGAAATTCCTATCAGCTCAGTAGAAATTAACTGTGACTCAGCCTCTCACTGCCTTTCTCTAGCTCTCCAGGAAAATCTAATTCCACCTCTGTGATTTATTTAAATTGCTGGAAAAAATGGTTAAGCGAATAAAGCACTTGGATGCATAAAATGATATGTCACTTGCATACCATGGAGTGCTTTCTGTTCTATCACCAGGAAATGAAAAAAGTAAGAAAAAATGGGTACTCTCTAAAAGGATTGTAAATCAGAACACTGCACACTCCAACTCTCTCATGACTCCTAAAAGGCGGTAGTGTACTTTGTCCACTCTATGACAAAGTGTTCTCCTCATACTTTAAGTTCACTTTCCAAAACACAGTCTTTTAAACAGCCACACTGGCAGCGCCTCTTGAGTAACTTGTGCTGGAAGGCACACAATTGTCTGAGTCGCATTCTTCTCTGCCTGTGGGTTCTCCCTCTAGTCTCACGATGCATTTGTTGTAACAGAACAGTGCACACTGACCTTAAAAAGTCCCCTGGGTCCAGAAGCTTTTGGTGGCATTTCATGATATTTAATTTTTATGGCCTCTTACAGTTTTCTTGATCTTATCTGGTTGCTGTGCTCATTTGGGAGCTTATTAAAAAGAGCATTTATTCCAATAAAGGAGAAATCACTTGAGAGTGGTAAGGAGGAAGGAGTTTGTGCTACCATTTTTTAGAAAATGTCAAGGTCTGGTGAATTAAATGCAGTGTGTGCCTTTTGAATGCTTGCAGTTTTCACACTTACTCTTAGTGTTGCAAATCTCTTGAGTTCAACCAGTGTACCAGTGCCAGTGTGGCATCTGTTAGCAAAGGTGGAACAGATTAATCTGTAGACCCCTGAGAGCTGGCTTCAAGTCCCAAGGGTTGGAAGTGTCTGTCTGGTTGGGAGAGATGTTTATTTTGGCAGGAGGGGGAAAGGACAGCAGATTGGAGCCTTGAGCTGCTGCTTAAAATTAAAATCTGCCTACCTCCTACGAAATGGTAGCACTTGGCAGTGAAGTACTTCCAATGGAAAATAATGAGCTCTCTCATTAAAAAGTAATAGTTCGTAAAGTAAAATTTGAAAGCATAATTAATGAGCTTGTGAAAACTGCCAGGAAAACAGTAGCCTAATGTCAGTGTCAAGTGTTACCCAAGTTTATATGTGGCCAGCAATATTTGCTGGCAAGGTTTGAAGGCTTGTGCAGGACCTCAAACTAGTTTTTCTTTTATAAAGTATTTTACTACTTTCTTTACCACTTATTGTTGACCCTGTGCTCCTTGAATTTAAACTCTAGCACACTTTAGTGAAAACTTTTGAAGACATATGTAAATTGTTATAAACGCAACTAAAATGTTATTTTTGTGAGAGCCAATCACTGTTTGCCTTAGAGTATGAGGATGAAATTTTTCCAATCCAAAACTTTGAACACATGGTCCCACAGTGAGATAGAATATTTGAAATCAGGGTTGTTCCAGAAAATCCGGGATATTTGGCTACCATAATGAGAAGTTAAGTATAATGTTGCAAATGTCTTTACTTTTAGATAGTGTAGTAGGCCATGGTAGTTATATTTGTCTGCATAATATGCAAGTGTTCCTTTCTTCCTTTTCTATTGACAAATACTGCTGATTCCCCCATCCCCTGCCTGAAGAATGAACACAGAAATGGAGGGGCTCCGCCCGCAGAGCATCCCCCCCACCCCCATCCTCCAGGAATGAAAATAATGCTACCAAGATGTGATCCGCTCAGGAAGGAAAGGTAGCTAATCTCTCAAAGGAGAAGGGCCAAGAGCCTTTTCTTCAATGGGATTTTATTGGGTTCGTTTTGCACAAGAATACAGGTAAAGCTCTTTAATCACTGTCAGGCAGTAAGGGTCAAACAATAAATAACAAAGAACTCTGAGGGCCTATTTTGAGTCAGGGTCAGAGAGCTAAAGAGGTACAAAACTTTGAGGAACAAACTCACTTCTTGCTTGGACCCTTATTTAATTGAGAGCATTACAAACAAAGCAGGTTTCACAGGATTTTACATATTCTTTCTTAGGCCTGATGGCCCTAGGAAACCTGCCCTCACCAGCACAGGGTGGTACCCACCACCAGCATTGTCTCAGGCTTAAGGCATTGTCTCAGGCTTAAGTCAGGCAGGGGAAGTAAGGCAGCCAAGAGATTAGGAGACTTCTTGCAGACAGAATGAGGACTCAGGCTATGTCAGAATAATTGGGGAGTGAGGGTCCATTACCCTCTCTTTGCTGCAGCCCCGAGTCCTTTCTTGAGGGCCTCCCAAGTGATCATGTCTGGCTTAGGTTGCCCCCTCTCTGCGGGGTCTCACCCATCATTGACCAACCAACCAAGCATTGGGGACCAGAGATGGATGAAGCAGAAGCAGTGCCCCTGCCAGGAAGATAAGCTTTGTCTCCTTAGTGACTCACAGTCTGAAGGTCACTCACTCAGCCTTATCCATGGGGGGTTTACAGCTCCTGAAACCAGGTAGAGTGGTTCCCTACACACAGATTGACCACAGGAGCACACCATACCATCCTGGCCTTTGTGATTTGTTCATTGGTGGACAAGTAACCAAGCAAGGATCCAGCAGAGCCCCTTCCAATATGGAAAAAGACCTGCAACCTAATTAAAGATGGTGGCATAGGTAAACACAGCTCCCCTTCTTACACAACTACATCAAAATTACAACTGAACTATAGCACACGATCATTCAGAACCATCAGAAATCAAGCTGAATGGAAGTCCTACAAATATGGAATTAAAAAACCAACTACATCGTAACTGGTAGAAATGGGCTTGTCCCACACCCACATGTGGTGGATGAAAATTGAGAGGGATATTTCAGGAGTGCAGGTTCCCAGCCCCACAACAGGCCCCCCGGTCCAGTGTGCCAGTGCCAGAAAGAGAAGTTGCCATAACTTCCA
Organism: Carollia perspicillata; assembly: GCA_004027735.1. NCBI lineage: Eukaryota > Metazoa > Chordata > Mammalia > Chiroptera > Phyllostomidae > Carollia > Carollia perspicillata. The sequence continues at coordinate 11,965 of PVKM010021893.1, read as the reverse complement.
GCTGTAACAGCCAAAGGGGATTGAGGCTTTGGAAGACAGAAACTGCTGGAAGCAAGCTACTACAAGCAAACTCCAAAACACTGGTTATATGGATGCTCAATGAACTTAGGAGAAGAACAGATGAACTCTGACAGAACTTCAATAATATAAAAAAAGGACATGGAAACCATACAAAAAGAATCAGTGAGAAATGAAGGATACACTTACTGAAATGAAGAACAATTTACAGGGAATCAACAGTAGAGTGGATTAATCAAATCAGTGATTTGGAATATAAGGAAGCAAAAAACAACCAATCAAAACAACACAAAGAAAAAAGAATCTAAAAAAATGAGGCTAGTGTACGGAGTCTTTGGGGCAACTTCAAGTGTACCAACATTCACATCTTGGGAGTACTGGAAGGAGAAAAAAAGAGAGCAAGAAATTGGAAAACTATTTGAATAAATGACAAAAAACTTCCCTAACTTGGTGAAGGAAGTAGACATATAACTCCAGAAAGGACAGAGAGTCCCAAACAGGATGAACCCAAAGAGGCCAACTCCAAGACACATCATAATCAAAACACCAAACAGGACAAAGAGAGAATCTTAAAAGTAGAAAGAGAAAAGTGTTTAGTTACCTGCAAGGGAGCCCCCATAAGACCGTCAACTGATTTCTCAAAAGAAACTTTGCAGGCTAGAAGGGATTGACAAGAAATATTCAAAGTAATGAAAAACAAGGACTTAACAACCAAATTTGGTCTACATAGCAAAGCTATCATTTAGAATCGAAAAGCAGATAAAGAGCTTCCCAGGCACGAAAAAGCTAAAGGAGTACATCACCACCAAACCAGCATGATATGAAATGTTAAAGGGTCTTCTTTAAGAAGAAGATTAAAAATATGGACAGTAAAATGACCACAAATACATATCTATCAACAACAGAATCTAAAAAACAAAATAAACAAACAAGCAGAGCAGAAGCAGATTCACAGATACAGAGAACATTTCAATGGTTGCCAGATGGGTGGGAGTTCAGGAGGATAGGTAAAAAATGATGAAGGGATTAAAAAGTGAAAATTGGTAGTACAGAAGGTCATGGGGATGTAAAGTACAGCATACGAAATAAAGTAGCCAAAGAACACATACGCATGACCCATGGACATGGACAACGGAGTGGGGACTGCCTGAGGGTGCAGGGGGTGGGGCAATGCTGGGGAAGGAGGGCAAAGGGAGAAAAATTGGGACAAGTGTAGTAGCATAATCAATAAAATATAATTTGAAAAGAAAAGAAAAGAAACGACCCAGGATTTCAGCATGGAAACTGAGGGAAAAGTGTTGGCTCTTTTTACCTCGAAGATGCTGAATCAGTATTCTGGAAGTTGGGGGTGCCAGCAGAAGAAAGCTGAAAGCAATGGGAGAGACTGGGGCTAACACAAAAAGAGCGGTAGAGCTGAGTAATAGAGGGAAAAAGACCTGAAGATACTCTTTGTTTCGTGGATCTGGTCATGCCTGGTGTCACTTCCTTATCTTCTCTACCAGGTGCTTAATCAATAAAGTCTATTGTTTTGGTTAGGATGGTCTGAGTCAAGTATCTGCCTCATAACTTAAAAATACCTGAAGATCTGTCAATAGGCAAGATAATCTCTTATAAAGAGAGCAAGGTCTAGCTGTAATGAGAATGGTATTGAAACTGTATTTAATCAATTCCACAGCAACTGTATACCAGAGAATAATATAATTTGATCCTTTGTAGTTAAAATAAAGAGCATATCGAGCAGGAAGAAACAGAAGATTAATGATATCTCTCTGTAGAATATTAGTGCCATAGAATAATGTTAGATGAACAGACCACCTTAGAGAGTCTAGAGAATTCATATAAAGAGTTTGACACTATGTAACAGACAATACCACACATAATAATTGTGTTGAACTTTCAGAATTTGTGGGTTTTGTAAATTTCCAATGCTTACTATTTCAGTGCCCCATAGATAATTTCTCTGTCTCATTAAAAGAAAAATTCTCTATAAGTTCCCTGTCGACACAGGAGATATGAAAACTGAGGCTATAGACATGAAAGCAGAGCAACATCTAGGACTGGGGAGTCAAAACTTAGAGAAAGAAAACTTTTAAAATAATGATTTCAAGGTTGTGCAATCTCAAAATCAGTTATATATACATGTTGACAGCACATGCACTTCCTCAGCAGCATAGGCCATAACTGAGCCTAGTTAGCAAGACAATGTAGTCAAAAACAAGGAGCTGCCAGATGGTGCACATTGTTAATAACCCCATCTGTGAATTACAGGGCTGATTTGTGAGTGCATTTGAGGCTTCTTTTCTTGGACAGCAAAGTTGCTAGTAACAGCTTTCTGGAGGTGCCTGGGTGCTCTAGAGGCTTTATAGGTAACTTAGTTTATTCTTAGTCTGGAATTTTCAGGAAAAGTGGCTTCTTCTAGCCTGGTAAGATCTTGGGCTGCACGAAAATACAAACATGTATCATTAATACTTGGGGTTACAATGAATTGCTCCCCTTTTTAAAAAACTAGGAAATTCATAAAATAAAAAGGTTTTACAGCATCAGTTCCCGGCCTTTTTGGCACCAGGGACCAGTTTTGTGGGAGACAATTTTGCCACGAACCCAGGGGGTGGGGGCGATGGTTTGGGGATGATTCAAGTGCATTATACTCAAGCTCACCTCCTACTGTGCAGCCTGGTTCCTAACAGACCCAGACTGGTACTGGTCTGCAGCCCAGAGGTTGGAGACCCCTGCTTTAGAGGGTTAAACTGTAACCTGGATAAGGATATATCGATGGGTGTGGAAAGTCACTCAAAAGAGCCAATCCTATAGGGAAAGGAGTTTGTGTCCAGCCTGGAACCAAAGAAAAGTGACTGAACGGGGCTCTCAGTCTTGTCAGAGACTAACCTTGGCAATATGTGTAAACAAAAAAAGTAGCTTCAACACTTCAACAGATTTCAAGAAATCATAGCCCCACTGGTGAGGTTGGATGGAGGTGACATATGGAGATTATAGGCAACAGAATTTGAAACTCCAGGTAGGTAGGCTATGGTATTCTGATGTCATTAGACAGCTTGATTCTTTGGATAATCTTTTCATTATATTTTAATTTTTATTGAGTTTACTGAGGTGACATTGGTTAATAAAATCATATAGGTTTCAGGGGTACAATTCTATCATACATCATCTGTATATTGTATTGTGTGTTCTCCACCCCAAATCAAGTTTCCTTCTATCACTGTTTATCCGCCTTCTACCCTCTTCTACCTCTGCCCCTCCCCTTCCCCTCTGCTAATCACTATACTGTTGCCTGAGTCTATCGGTTTTGGGTTGGGGGAGGGGTGTTTGCTTTTGTTTTTGCTTAATCCTTCACCCTTTTCACCCAGCCCCAGAAATCCCCTCCCCTCTGACAGCTGTCAGTCTGTTCTCTTACTCTGATTTCAGAAACAAACTTCTGACTCTGAAGTTGGCAGTCTGTGCTGTAGAATGTTCTAATTATTGAATGACATGTATTTCTATGCATGTCATAGTAATTTTAAAATTCATAAAGTGATATTATTATTGTCTTTCCATGTATTCATTTATAAATGTGCTAATTGACTATTTTTTGATTTATAAAATATTATTTATTTTTAATTTAATCTTTATTGTATGTTTTTTCCATTAGCATTTAGTCCCCTTATACTCCCTCCCCGCAGCAATCACTGCACTGCTGTCTGTGTCCATGAGTCCTTTTTCCTTTATCTCAATTCATCCACCCCCAACCTCCCCCCTAGCTGTCATCCTGCTCTCCATCTATCAGTCTGTCCCCATTTTCCTTGTTAGCTCAGTTTGTTCATTAGATTCCACATGTGAGTGAAATCATATGGTATTTGTCTTTCTCTGAATTTGTCTTTCTACAAGCTTGTTTCACTTAGCATAATGCTCTCCAGGTCCAAAGGGTAAAATTTTATTCTTTTTCATAGCTGAGTAGTATTCCATTGTGTAAATGTCCATAGTTGTTTTATCCACTCATCTACTGATGGGCACATTGGCTGCTTCCATGTCTTGGCTATTGTAAATAATGCTACGATGAACATAGGGGTGGTTATGTTCTTTTGAGTGTTTTGGTTTCCTTTGGATATATGCCCAGAAGTGAGACTGCTGGGTCAAAAAGTACATACATTTTTAATTTTTTGAGGTATCTCCGCACTGCTTTCCACAGTGGCTGCACCAATCTGCATTCCCACCAACAGTGCGACAGCATTGTCTCTTTCCCACATCCTCACTAGCACTTGTTTGTTGATTAGTGATGATGACCATTCTGACAGGTGCGAGGCGATCTATCATTGGGGTTTTAATTTCCGTTTCTCTGATGATTAGTGACATTGAGCATCTTTTCATCTGTCTATTGGCCATCTGTATGTCCTCTTTGGAGAAGTGTCTATTCAGGCCCTTTGCCCACTTTTTAATTGGGTTGTTTGTTTGTTTGTTTGTTTTGGTTTGAGTTTTGTAAGCATTTTATAAATTTAGATATTAACCCCTTATCAGATGTATCAGTGAATATGTTCTCCTATTGTGTAAGGGTTGACTTTTTATTTTGTTGATGATTTCTTGTTGTGCAAAAACTTTTTAGTTTGATATAGTCCCATTTGTTTATTTTTCTTTTGTTTGTTTTTTCTGGGGAGATAAAATATTGCTACAAGCAATGTCTGAGATTTTGTAGTTTGATTACATCAAGAAAATCAATTTATAATACAGACTTCAAGAATTTTTGTTCACGCATCACTTAATTTTATTTTTCAAGCTAAAAAATGGTATTCTATTGTCTACCTCAAAATCACTAGCTTTTTAGTTACTGTAATACATAGAATCATGAAAATTCATAAATGGAAGGCACCAGATTCCAAATAGTCCAATTCTCTAATTTTACAAAAGAGGAAACAAAAGCCCAGACTGGTTGAGTGACTTGTTGAAAGGTTCAGAGGTGCCCAGCATCAGAAGTGTGTCCCGACGGAGCCTGGATCCCAGTAGAGTTGTCTCTCTACCATATTATGCAGAATATAATATGCACCAGAAACAGAGCTAAGGGGGAAAAAATACCTAAAATAGGGAAGACCAAAATCTTGTTCTAGCTCTTCTTTTAAGCTTTACCTGTGTATACTTTTATTATTATAAGCACTGTAAAAAGTACTGTTTTATTAAAATATATAATATTCTAGTTATAATTTTAAAAGTCTTTACTATAGAAAATTTGGGAAATGGACTAATGTATGCAAGATAATATTACATATAATTCTACCCACACAGAAAAATCAATGTTAACATTTGACATATCTTCCCAGAACTTTTTTCTAGGCACGCATTTGTGTGTTTGGCTTCCTCCCTCATGGCCAAACAGTACCTAGCAAAGAAGAGAAAGACCTTATGTGGATAAAGAACACAGACTCAGAACAAAACTCTGCTCTGATTGTCCTGACTATGTGACCTTAGGTAATTAATTAACATCTTTCCCACTCAAAAGGTCAAAATAGCTCCTACCTCATTATGAAGTTATAAAAATTTAATGACATTAATATTTTCAAATGCTTCATAGTGACTGAAATATAAGTGCTAGATAAATGTCTATAAAATAAACAAATAGGTACTTAATAAATATTTATTGAAAAATGAATGTGTGTGTACATAATAAAAAAAACTGTAATACTTAATACAGAGTTTATACCCTGTTTATTTCTCTGAATACTATATTGTTAGTACTTCCTAACAATATAGTATTCAGAGTATTTCCTAGGTGATACTATATTGTTACTATATTGTTAGTATTTTGTTACTATATTGTTAGTACTATACTATACTATATCGCTAGTATTTCCTAGGTAAAAAATTCAATTTCAAAGTTTTTGTTTTGTTTCATCTTTTTACTTTTTACTGAATCAATCTTATCAGCTTACATATTAGTGGTTCCCTTCAGGTATCTGAACGGCTAATACCATCACCTAATCTCTGGTCATGCTGCCTACTGGGTGAGACCTACCCTGGCCACACAGTAGCCACCAATTCCAATTCTCAATACTTTACTTTATGGTCTCCAGAGCACTTGTATTCTATAAATATTAATTTGTTACATTTACATTTACTTTTGTCTCCCACATTGGACCATAAATTCCCTGAAAACAGGAAACTTATTTTGCTCACTGATATCCCAAGCACCTAAAAGAAAATCTATTACAGAGCAGGTGTTCAATAAATGTTTGCTAAATGGAAATGGTTCTTTCCTCTTTTTTTACTATTATAATTAATGCTGTGATGAGCATTTCTGCATGTAAAGCTTTTGCACTATATATTTATATCTTTCATATTGTAGAAATGAGATTGCTAGATTAAATGATGTGAACACCTTTAAATGTCATACTGTTTATTGCCAAATAGTTTTCCAGAAAGTTTCTCTTCTAGGGAAGATAAATCTATCAGTTGCAGAGTGTGTGTGTGGCAAGAGGAATAGGAAGAGCCAGCCCTCCTCCCTGCTTCTGCTGCTCTGCCCGCCACCATGCCAGCCCACTCCCAAAGCAGTGAAGATTTGCTGATATGACTGATCCAAATCCTGGACACTGATTGGTTAAAACGTGACAGTGAATGAGGCGACTTTGTATTAAAAGATGATGCATCTATATGCACCTTTAGTTGCTGTAAACACACAGCCCCTGAAGCAGCCAGTTCTCCCCTTAGTTCTTCTGCGTCAGTCTATTTTCTTCTATGCATAGATTCGAGGTCCATCTTTTGAAATTTAACTAAAAATATAAACGTTGAATCCTCTGAGCTCATTAAATATTTGACTATGCTTCTTATATGTCGGAGATTTTAAATACCCCAACATTTTGAATTTTATTATGAGGATTTGTTCCTATTTCTTTAACAATTTGCTAATCGAGACACAGTGCAATATTGCAACAACTGTCGGAATTGAGTGTGGCTATCATCTTTCTCATTCCAGATAGCATTCTTCTGTTAATGCCACCTAGTGTTATTGGCTGCCATAATGCCCTGTTGGTTGATTGAGTTTCCTGCTGAATATATCCCATTTGGCTATTTGTGCTGACATCCAACCTTCTCTTCTGTATACTTATATCCTTGTATTTTGGAATTAGGTTCAAGGTTTTATGTAGTGTTAGTTCCCATAGAAAAGAGACTATTATTTACTCCATAAGAATCATTTGTTCATTTCTAGAGTTTTTCCAACTCCACTGTAATTTCATGTTTATAATAAGCATTGTTCAAAAAGAAAACGAGATATAATATATTTTGTGTGGGGTACATGCCATACACAATCAGCAAGAGATTTTTCAGCATTTTCTGTAGCAAAATTCTAAGCCAATTTTAAAGGATGCTGACTGTAGAAAACTGGTGCAGGAAATAAGTCAGCAAAAGGATTCAAAGCACAAAGGACAATAGAAGTACAGAGCACAAAAATGGCCATGCGAGGCGGTTTATACATTTGGCAACATTAGACTCATCTTTTAAGCACTTATCAGTTAGATCTCAAGCTTGCACCTGTTTCACAGACATAAGCTTTGCGTCTGAATCTCATGTAAGCATTTTAAACAATCAGAATATATATCTGTATTGCTGGGAGAATTACTAATTACATTTAATCCTATTTCAGACTGAGAAACATTCTAATATAATGCGGGGTGGAAGTAAAGTTCAGGTCAGAGATTTCTTATGTTCGTACGTATTTCTTATATTCTTCCTTCCACTGTTGGATATAACCATTTTTAAGACGAAATACTAGGGTAGAAAACACACACACACACACACACACAAACACAAAAACCAGGGGAACTTATTTGCCACTTACTTTGAAGAACTGTATCTTTCTTTGAAGGCCATAGTTGGTGGAGAATTCGAGAAATGACAGATTATGTTTCACATTTGAAAACCATGAGTTCTGTGTATCTGTCTCTTCTCTCAATGTCATGTTCCCTGATCTCCTTCTAACCTCCAAACTTCCCTCTCTTATATTTCATTCCATTGGGAACCAGCTAGATGAATAGCTAATTAATAACTTAGCATGAGATAAAGATTGTTATTTTAGAGAATCTATGCATTTGTCCTAGGGAACTCTGGGAAGCTTTGGATAATTCCTGAAACAGCATAGTGGTTAAAAATAAAGTGTGTTAGATAAAGAGCTAGATAAAATTCTAACTCTTCCACTCACTAGACATGTGAGGAAACTTTGCTGGGCCTCAATTTTCTCATCATATAATGAGAATATAACTACCAACTCAAAGGGTTAGTGGAAGAAAGAGATCATATAGTTACCTGCACAAGGAAGGCATTCAGAAAATATGGTAATGATTATATTTGTAACTACTGCTATTTAACAAATTACTTCAAAACTTAGTATCTTAAAACAACAAAGCCCTTTTCTTATCCCACAGTTCCATGGGTCAGGGGTTGGAAGCAGCTTACTTAGATGGTTCTGGCTCGTGGTCTCCAATAAAATTGTAAACAAAATGTTGTCCAGGGCTGCAGTCATCTGAAGGCTTGACTAGGGCTGAAGGATGCACTTCCAAGATGGCTTATTCACAGGAAGGCTGTTGGCAGGAGGCCTCAGAGCTAGCCGTATGGCCCTCTCCAGAGGAGTGTTTTGATGTCCTGATGACATGACATCCGGTTTCTCCAAAAGCAAATAATGCAAGAGACAGAGGCTGTAGCTGCAGTGTCTTTTATGACTTAGCCTCAGAAATTGCACAAAGCATTTCCACAATATCTTACTGGTTGCACAGGTCCTCCCTATTCAACATGGAAGGAAATTACAGAAGAGTGTGAATTCCAAGAGGCAAGAATCAGTAAGAGCCGTCTTGGAGACTAGGTGATGATAACAAGGATGGCAGCACAGACCTCAGGAGACCGAGAGCTCTCTTAGGACCCAAAGGAAGTAAGTGACACTCTGCTTGCCTCATGGAACAGAAGAGAAGATGGGTATTTAAAGTGGAACTCTGATCGTTTTACAGTGCCCCAAGAAATCCCTGAGTGAACTATTCTCTGAAAGAGCTAACTTACAATTTTCCATGTTCCTAAAATATAGTCTATTCTAAACTCTGTCAACAAATGTTGCTAAGTGCTAAGAATTGTTCTCTTTGCTTGAGATATATCAGTGAACAAAACAAAGCTCCCTGCCTAGTAAAACATCTATTATAGTGGAGAAAGAAACAACCAAAACTAATAAATGATACGGTATGTTAATGATACATGAAAGAAAAGGAAGGTGCGCAGTATAAGGGGGATCTTTAAGGTTGAGGTCGGGTAGTGGGCTGGTTGCAGGGCTAAATAAGTCACAGCCCTGACTCTGAGAGAGAAAACTTCAAGTTATGTATACACTGAGGAAAAGAAGCCTAAAACACTAATTAAAAGCAGTAGCTTATAGGAGCTGAAATACATATACTCCATACAGTGCTGAGTCTCAGAATACCCATGAGAGTAGCTGTTAGACTGGACATGTTAGGAATTGCACACAAAGGCCATGGTGCTGGACTCTGTGTGGCAACCAGCAGTTACCCGGGGCAGTAAGATCACTGTGAGTGAGGCCCAGCCAAGAGAAAAGGCGATGAGCTGGGAAGCATCTTTCTACCTGGAGGTCTTCAATCTCTAGACCATCAGTAATCTTGAAGACAGTATTAGCATCTACATTCCACAGAAGAGAAAAAGATCTATTCAGAAGCCACATGGCTTATGAGGCACCTGACTCATTTCAAAGACACTGTGCTTCCCATAAGGCATATCTCTTCTCTGAAGACTTTCCTGGGCATGTCATGGGATAATATTAGCATTGGTAATAGCCCTGAATGTACAAAGGCAACATTTTGGATGCTGAAGGTGAGATTCAAGACGAACCACAAACTGAAAATGTGTAAGTGCAGTATTGAATGCAGTGTCTGTGTTGATCTCTTCTTAACATCCCAAACAAGATTCCTTAGGTTTTATGAAGCATAGTGCCAAATATGGCTCAGACCTCCTGCCTCTCTTGTTCTTTACTGAAGGGCTATACATGGTTCAGCAGAAGCGAGGCCTACTTGAGTGTGGTTGGTAGGGTAATAATATGGGTGTAATAATTATTGTTTTAATTTGAACATTTCACCTAAAATGTCATATGGTGTGCTAACGTGTGATATTGTTATGTTACAGAATTACATGCTTATGATTTTGTAATAAAAGATCTTGTAATAAAAAGGGGTGTTGTTTGTGCCAGACACTGTATATAGTGGAAACTACAAGTAACAGAATACAGAGATTGCTCTGTGTACATGGTACTTTGAGACTTCCCTTCGCGTGTTAACGGGAAAGTGAGGATTGCACTCTCCAGCACAGCCTGAATTCAACAGTAGCTAGTGTAAGAGAGGAAAAACTTTTCCTCCACCATCTTAGGATCCTTGGCTGAGCCTGCAAGGTAAACTACCAAAGACAAATTAACAGAAGGAAATAATTCAAATGTATTCAATGTAAGTTTTACATGACTTGGAAGCCTTCATAAAAATAATGAAGACCAGAAGAAATTATTAATCCTGGGTGTTTTCATGCTAGGTTAGAGGAGGAGTGGAGAGTCGTAGGAAAACGTGATGGAATGAACAGGTATGAGCAAAGGGTGGTAAACGGGTAAACAGCAACACCAGTTGCTTCAGACTCTTCTCTGAGAGCCTTTGGTGGAGATAAGGGTCCTTGACTTTGGGCAGAAGGAGGGCACCTGTCCCCGAGAGTCTTATGACCTGCTGGTGGGAGAAGAGGGCCGTCAGAGAGTCCTTCCTGCACCCACTGTCCCTCAGATTCTGTCAGCTTAAAATATTTAAATGCCAATAAGTTCATATTGTGGTGTAGTGTGTTCTCAGTCTCATGACTATGAATTTGGAGCAAATGGCTCCCACTTAATCAGGTCTGTAAACAAGTAAGCAGAATAAAAACAAATCCTTAATACCCCATTGGAAAATATCGTATGTGCTCACATCCATGACTATTCCTTAGTAAAGATGGACTAGGTGATTTATAATTCTTATTTTTGGTACACAAATAGCTTGTCTGCTAAAACAGCATGCTACACTGGGGATGGAGATAGGGAGAACCTAGGCATGTATATGTATTTCCAAGGAATTTTGAAGGGCTAGGTGTTCTTATGTCAATTTTTCTACTTGCTAGAGGTAAAAATAATTCTTTGTAGCATTAATAGACAAGAGGGAGAGACAGGGATGACAGCTACAGAAATCATGCTCCTAGGACAATGTGAATGGTTTGGAACACCCATCACAACATGGAGAGGCAGTTCTCACCCCAATTCTTTGGAGACTTTCTCCAATTGTCCAGTGGCTCAGCCCCTGCCCTGGGTCCCTGTTCTTACTGTGTGGTATTAAATAAGTGTGCATGACATATGAAATGTATGCCAATGGCTTAAAGGTAAACAAAGCCAACATTAACTTGCCAAATAAATACAACTACAACCTCATCTTGCTCTTTGTCAAAAAAATCATGCATTCCTATACATAAATCAAAAACCCACTATGCTCAGTCTCATAATTTGACACCACTCTTTTCTCTTGAGAGTCATTACTCAGGTTCTCATTTTTAAAAGAGAATGGTGACATTTTTTTTGCTTAAAAAAGAACTCGTTTGAATTTTATTTCCTATCCGCCGTGCATATCAAATCCGGGAGTGTGAGCAGTGGGAGGCTTGCCTCTGTCCCTGCCAGGCCCAGGGAAGCCAGTCCAGGAGAAGGAACGGGGAAGGAAGAAAACCACTGCCAAAGCCCTGGAGAGCCCGGGAATGCACAGGGTGGGCAGAGGCCTCACTGATCAACGCAGGCTTTTTGACAGTTGTCACATCACTGCTGTCATCTCCCCTTTGCCAATTTTTAGCTCTCATCATATTCAAGAATTAAATGCTCAACTTCGAGGGGGAGAAGAACAGAGGCAATGTTCATTCTCCATACTCTCAGTTCAGG
>PVKM010021892.1:0-22229 GCA_004027735.1 Carollia perspicillata | reverse complement strand
CTGTCACAGCAGATTCCCCAGCCCCTCTGTTTGATAAATTTCTCCTATTCAAGCCTGGTGCCCCGTGTAGCCCAATTCTCCAGGCAGCCAGTGGCTTTCAGAGTCAGTGTGCGATGCAGCCTGGCCCTCGGCTCTCCCGAGCTGGCGCCCACAGACTTCGAGAGTAATCACAGCTTTGTGAGTTTTGCCTCTTCCTCCTTATTCCCCTGTCCACAACCAGAACTCTGCTGGTGTTGCTCAAACCCTGGTCTGTTGTGGGAGGGAAGGAGCAGGTGACCCAGCTCTCTCCCAAGGATTTTGGCAGGCCCTCTGCTTTCAAGCAGTCTGTGGTAGACCAAGTGCCCACTCTGGGTGCTGGCCCTGGGGCTCCAAACTCACCCCGGTCCCTGTGCTGGTCCCTGGGACCTTACTGTCCTGAAATATCCTTCTTACCATCTGGTTTCTGGTTTTTCAGTGTCCGCTACAGCTTTGTGGATTCTTATTTTCAAATACGCTGCGGTACTGTTGTCTGTCTGCTCTGTTCCTCCGTGGATTACCCAGTTTTTCCTCCTGTGTGTAGGGAGAAGTGAAATTCGCTCCCTCCTACTCTGTCGCCATCTTCGCACCCTCCAGTATTTGTTTATACTGTATTTTCCACTTAATATTTTGACACTTCTATTTTTTAAATAATTTATACTCTTTCATGTTTCAAGACAACTTAAAATTGCTTGAACCTCTGTAATGGTAGCTGCTTTAATATCCCTGTCAGATAATTCTCATGTCATATTCATTTCAGTGTTGGTATCAGTTTATTGTCTTTTTCCATTGAAGTTTTGATCTCCTGCTTCTTGTTATGATAGTTAATCTTTTATTTTATCCAGAACACTAACTGTTAAGAGACTCTTGGTCCTATTTAAAACTTTGACTTTAGCAAGATATCTTTCTGTTTTTAGGTTTAACACCCAGATCCTGGTCTACTTTTCTTTCTCCAAACACAGTTTAAGTGTCACAGCTCTTGTGATGCTAGTTTCATCTGCTCATTCAGTAACACCATTGCTCGCACTTTTTTAAATCTCAGCTTTTTAAAAAGATTTTTTTTAGTTAACAACTGTGCTTTTATTTATTTTAAAAATTATTTTATTGTTGTTTAATTATAGTTGTCTGCATTTACCCCCCACTAGTCCCACCCTACCCCAGCCAAACACACCTCTCTCTCTTGCTTCCACCCCCCATCCCATTGGTTTTGTCCATGTGTCCTTTATACTTGTTCCTGAACACCCTTTACCCCATTATCCCCTCCAATCTCCCCTCTGGTTACTGTCAGATTGTTCTTAATTTCAGTGTCTCTAGTTATATTTTGCTTGCCTTTTCTCACTCCAGGAAGACAAACAATCCAATTAAAAAATGGACAAAAGACTTGAACAGATACTTCTGTAAAGAGGACTTACAGAGGACCCAGAGGCATATGAAAAGATGCTCAGCATCACTAGCCATCAGAGAGATGCAAATTAAAACCACAATGAGATACCACTTCACACCAGTCAGAATGGCCATCATAAACCATTCAACAAACAGGTGTTGGAGAGGATGTGGAGAAAAGGGAACCCTTGTGCACTGTTGGTGGAAATGCAGACTGGTACAGCCACTATGGAAAACAGTATGGAATTTCCTCAGAAAACTAAAAATGGAATTGCCTTTTGACCCAGCAATTCTAATGCTGGGATTACATCCAAGAATCCTGAAACACCAATCCAAAAGAACCTATTCACCCCAATGTTCATACCAGCACAATTTACAATAGCCAAGTGCAGGAAGTAACCTAAGCACCCATCAGTAAATGAGTGGATCAAAGAACTATGTTACATTTACACAATGGAATATTATACAGCAGAGAGAAAGGAGCTCCTACCCTTTGCGACAGCATGGATGGAACTAGAGAGCATTATGGTGAGTGAATTAAGCCAGGCAGTGAGGAAAAATACCATATTTTATTTATTTTAGAGAGAAGGGAAGGAAGGAAGACAGGGAGAGAAACATCAATGTGTGGTTGCCTCTGGCATGTCCCCCACTGGGGACCTGGCCCGCAACCTAGGCAGGTACTCTGACTGGGAATCACACCAGCAACGCTTTAGTTCGCAGGTCTTCACTCAATCCCCTGAGCCACACCACCCAGGGTACTATTACTCACAGTTTTCTCTGCTGCTGTTGGAAAGTGCATTGGGAGCTTCTCCAAAACAGGCTGCTTTGTCTTCAGATAGGGAAATGGATACTCTAGCTTCAAAGGGGGGAAAAACTTCACAAGTTGAGCCACTGATGTGTCAGGATTCTACTTCCCTGTGCCTCCTGGCCACTGGATGTCTGTCAAGGGACAGGAGTCTCCTTGGGCTGGGCAGTGTATGGGGAATGTCACTCTGGCACCAACTGGCTGCCAGTTGTCTTGTATTTAGGTGTGGAGTCTCAGGTTTGTGGGGATAAAAAACACTTTCCAGGATAGGTATTTCTGTGACAGAATTCCCCTGGCTGGTGCCACCTAACTGCCTTCTGTATCAAGGTAAGAGAAATGTCAATCCTATGAAAAAACAGAGGACTTCCCTTCACCACTGTTAGAAGGGGTTCTTAATCATTTCCACCTGTTGGTGCTGCTGGGCTCACCTGGTGTTATCAGCACCACTTACATCTCTTCCAGGGAGGAATAAACATACTTAGGATAGTTTGGGAACCAAGATAGACTGGGCCACTTTCTTTTGTGGGGAGGGGTAATATAAGGACCACTGTCACTGTGTTGCTCTTCTAGTCACAAGGTCCACTCTGCAGGAGAGAGCACTTAATTTCCAGCTCTTGGAAGGTTAACATGACCAGGAATAAATTCTGTTGGCATCATGTATCTCTGGATGAGATACATTGATGACATTTCACTTCTGTGTTTTTTTTTAAAGAGAATCCATAATTCAAATCTAATAATATAAAACAACACACAATCCCAAATTGAGGGGCATTCAATAAAATACCTGACCACATCTCTTCAAGTGTCAGGGTCATGAAAGACAAAGAAAGACTGAAGAACTGCCACAGATTAGTGGAGACTAAAGACATAGGGTGACTAAACGCAATGTGGGATCTTACCTGGGATTTTAGATTATAAAAAGGACAATAGTGAAAAATTCAAACACAGTATGCAGTTCCTAATAGTGTCTCAATGTTAAATTTGAACTTCAATAAATGTGCTCTGATTATGTAAGATGTTTATATTTGGAGAAAAAAAGAAATTACCATTTGCTCTTGGCATTGTACTATAAGCAACAGACTTCATTCACTTATATATTTGTTATTTTATAGACTCATTAGTTTCTCTTTTTTTCCCTAATGGATTGTAACCCAGTCTACTCAAATTAGTTTATGCTTGAACTGTCCCAGATGTGCCCAGTGGGTGGGAATGCCTTCAAACTGGCTCCAGTGTTTTAGTGTCACGCTCTTTCATGTTCTTTTTAAGCATGTCATTTCTGTCTGGCATTACTAGATGTTTTTGGATCCTCTCATACCTACCCTGCCTCAACCCTGGAAGTGGCCATTAATTCAAGAGGCCGGGGTTTCCAAAAAGGGAAAATGGTGTTTGAAAATAAGATATGGATGCTAGATGTGCTCACTGCTTCTGGATTGTCCTTGCTTCTTGGTCTTTTCCACAGACAGAAGTGGAATATATATACAAGTATATACACATACACATGAATATGCATGAGCACAAAAACGTGTACAGACACATGTACAAATTTCTTAGGAATCTTAAATTCACACCAGTATGTACAACTCCAGCCCATCCTTACAGGTTCCATTCTTGCTTCATCCCATTCTACATTTGGATGACTTTCCTTCCACAGTGAGAACCCTGTGTCCCAACACAGACATTTGTTCACTCCTATATTGTATCCGAAATAGCTTCAGAATTGCTCCACCACACTGCTACAAGAAACACACCTACTAGAGAGTTTAGGATTTGTTTGCAGCTCTAACACACAATATAAACTCTGCCCAAGACTAAGGCTACAGGTAAGATACTATGTCCATTTTCCCCCTTTCTTAAACAAAAGGTATGAAATTATGTATGTTTCTGGCACTCGGCTCTTTTCATTTAGTAACATTTCCTCCATAGTGTTTCTCTAGTATCTTGTTCTCGGTGTTTTTCTCAGCTGCATTTTACTCCACTGTTTGTATGTTCCAGTTTATACAATCTACTATGCTAAACATTAAAGTAATATTCAACATTTTGGAACTATAAATAATGCTATGAATGATAGATTTCCTAACAGTGGAAGTGACCCTTCACAATAGATTCTAGAAGTGTGCTTGCTGTGTCAACAGGTACATAAATAGTTTATATTTTGCCAAATTGCCCTCTGGAAATGCTGTCTCCATGAAGTTGTAATTTGCATTTTTCTTATCATGAGTGAAGTTGAATATCTTTTGATTTGTTTTTACCTTTTTTGGTAAACTGAGCAGGTTTCTTGCCAGTTTTCTATAGAACTTCTGGTCTTTTTCCTTTGATTTTTAAAAGTTCCTATAAAATGGGGCTGTTAACCCATTATCTGTGAAATATGTTGATTTATGTTATATATTTTTCTTCCAGTCACTTGTGTTTTGATAATACTATTTGTTATGCAAAATTTTGTTTTTGCATTAAAGTTCATTAATAATTGTTATTATTTCTGGATTTTAAGCCAGGAAAGCATCTGGGCCTGGGCTAAATCACCCTGTAATGACCACTCAGTGCCCAAGGCAAGGGGTCATGGCCAGCCTTGGGTTGGGCACTTGTTAGGCTCTGGGGATTGGAGAACACAAGAAGCAATGGCTACAGGGGCAGTGCCCTGCCTGAGTATGAAGGTGCATGCTCTACACCCTCCGCACTAGGGATGGTTGTGGCTCAAAGTTCCCAGTCCTTGGGCTCAATCACTGGCATGTAGTCACAGCTAATGGGATGGCACCTTGACCTGCAAGGACTGGGATTAATAGATACTTTTCAATCTCCTATTGGGGGAGGTTGAGGGTGTGGCTAAGGATTTCATATCTCTGTTGGGGGACTTAGGAAGGGGTCAGAATGAAGTCCATTGTAACACTGTTCTCCCCTTTATAGGATCATAGTCCAGAATACAGTGGTTCCCCCATGTCTTTTAAGAGGATGAATATCTTGAGGTTCTTGACAGAATGAAGTACACAACCAGGTGCGCATCTTTTTAAAGAAGCAGTTTATTAAAGTAAACAGACATATAATGTAGAGAAGGACTGCTGCTTAGAAAGTAAACCATAAACAAACCATCTCATGAACACAGAAAGAAAGCATCATTGTTTTTCTTCCCTTCCATTTCAGAGAAGCAGGGTACTTCCTAGCGGTTTCTGCCTTCTGCACATTCATGGGAAAAGAACACATTTTAGGGCAGGACTTTATATCTGGCCACATAAATTTGGAGTGCCCAGAGGGCATAAGTGACAAATATTTAGCTGAGATTACTGAACAAGGTATTGAAGATGCAGCTTGGTTTCTTCTTGCTTCTTGTAGTAAAATTTGAGAGTAGTGGCATAAATGGAAGGAACTATTAAAACAAAAAGGAACCAGAACTTGAAGATTTAGAAAATCTCAGCTTGTCTGATTGCAAAAACAATTAGAAAGCACATTCTGGAAAGAACACCATGATATAGCTACACAGTCATTTGATAACGAAATCACCTTGGAATCAATCAATGATCTCAGCAGGAACTCTGGCAGATTGGACTAATGGTGATATACATGGGACTGAATGAAGGTGTCTGCAGGTAGGATAGATCTATCCAACTACAAGTATGTGTTACTCATCAAGAAGAGGGAAGAATGACCCTAAAGGTGAAACAGAGATGAGAGGTGCTAGTTCCAAAGTGGACCCAGAGTGTAACAGTTGGGTACAATATGTTTCTTCCATGGTGTCAGTGGGCCCAGCATTGCTGATGCCACCGGAGTGGAATCAAAGAGCAGAGGATCCAGCCAAAGATCATTCTTGAGCTTTAAACATAACAATCTGCCTTGCTAGGTTTCAGACTTGTTTGGGATCATCAATCCTTTCTTCTCTCCACATTTGGAATGGGAATGTGAATTCTAGGCCTGTCCTACCATTATATTTTGGAAGCATATTAACTTGGCTGGTTTATAGGTTCACAGCTGAAGAGGAATTCTGTCTCTGGAGGAAATACATCTCTAGTCTCATCCACACTTGATTTAGGTGAGATTCTGGACATACAGTTGATGTTGGAATGCGTTAAAATCTTTAGGGCTTTTAAGATGGGGGTGAATGTAATTTGTATGTGAGAAGACTGTGAATTGGGGGGGACTAGAGAGCTGAGTTTTATGGACCGAGTTGTTCCCCCAAATTCATATGTTGAGGCCATAACCTACAATGTGATTTACTTGATGACAGGGTCTTTTTAAGGTAAATGTTACGAGGCCCCTAACCCAATGTGGCTGGTGTCCTTACAAGAGGGAAAGACAACAGGAAAGCACATAGAAAAAGGCCACCTTAGAACACTGCAAGAATAGTCACACCTGCAAGCCGAGGAGAAAGGCTTCAGTAGAAACCAAATTGTTTACATGTTGGTAGTGGATTCCTAGCCTCTAAAACTGTAAGAAAATAAGCTTCTGTTCTTTAAGGCATCAAGTCTGTGGTATTTTATTATGGCAGCCATAGCAAATTAAAATACATTCCTAATGCAGGAGGTAATTATAAATCCACTATCTTACCAATGAAAGAATACAGTATTTTTTTCTTCTACTGCATTTGAGGAAAGTGGAATATTTCTAGTGACTTCCGCCATCTTCTTACAATGACAGGAAACGAAAAGTCAGGAGAAGAGGTCTTGTGGCAGGGAGTGATGGCCAGACTTCGTCCTCCTATGTCTGTGGAGGTGAGACTTCTGACTAAAGCCACGACCACACTCCCTGCACACATATGGCCTCTCTCCTGAGTGAGTTCGCTGGTGTCTGATGAGGGCTGACTTGAAGCCAAAGCTGTGCCCACACTCATCACACACACATGGCTTCTCTCCTGAGTGTGTCCTCTGGTCAGATTTCTGGCTAAGTCTTTGCTCACACACTCCATAAACAACAGATTCCTCCCCTAAATGTGTCCTCTGGTGTCTATTGAGGAGTGACTGGAAACCAAAAGTGCGGCCACACTCAGAGCACAGGTAAGGCTTCTCCCCTGTGTGTGTCCTCTGATGCCTGATAAGGGTGACCTTGTGACCAAAGCCCCTCCCACAGTCAGGGCACACATAGGGCCTCTCCCCTGTGTGTGTCCTCTGGTGTCCAACAAGGGCGACCTTCTGACGAAAGCCACGACCACACTCAGAGCATAGGTACGGCTTTTCCCCTGTGTGTGTCCTCTGGTGTCTGATGAGGGTGGCATTCTGACGAAAGCCATGTCCACAGTCAGCACATACATAGGGCTTCTCCCCTGAGTGTGTCACCTGATGAATGAGGAGCAGGGACTGCTGCTTGAAGCCACGCCCACACTTTAGGCACAAGAAGGGCCTCTCACCTGAATGTGAGCTCTGGTGTTGCAGGAGCGATGCCTTCTGGCAAAAGCCTCTTCCACACTCAGGACACACGAAGGGCTTGTCCTCCAAGTGTGTCCTCTGGTGCAGGACTAGGGCAATCTTCTGGCGAAAGCCTCGTCCACACTCCTGACACACAAAGGGTCTCTCTCCAGAATGTATCCTCTTGTGGTTAGTGAGCGAGGATATATACCTGAAATGTCGCCCACATTCCCTGCACACATATGGCTTCTCCCCTGAGTGTTTCCTCTGGTGTATGGTGAGAGAAGACTTCCGACCAAAGCCTCGCCCACACTCCCTGCAACTATAAGGCTTCTCCCCTGTGTGCATCCTCTGGTGCTTGAGGAGGTCTGACCTCTGGCAGAAACCTCTGCCACACTCAGGACACACATGATGCTTCTGGAGGCTAAAGAGGCTTGAGTCTGTGCTGTGTCCTAGTGCATATTTTTCAGACATGACTGCTCCAGATTCTGAGCAGTCTGCCCCTGTGAACATTGTGTCTGCCTTCTCAGAAATCATCCCCTGGTCTATTCCTCTACTTCTGTTGCCTTCTACCCTGTCTACTGGCTGACCTTGAAATAGGCCAAAGAATGCTCTTGAAGTCCCACTCAGCTGCAGCCTCTGGAACATGATGGCAGAACCTTCTCTCTCTCCATCCTCTGCTTTTTCATTTGAGCAGCTTGGAGATTCCACTGGGAAGTGAATTCCTACAGAAGAGCTTGGGAAGATCTGAGGGGGGTGGCTGCACAGCATATATTGTTGGAGGAACTGCGGGCTGGAAAAGGCCACTGGGTAGGAGAGACTAGGCTGGAATTCTGTCTTTGGTTCTGCTGAAGAGAAAGTCTCTGTCAGAATCACCACAGGTACCGTGTGGACAGTTAAAACTTACCCAACAGACATTCCTCAGATTTTTACCTAAAGACTTTCTTTATAGACCTACCATCCTTGCCACAGTGACACCTTAATGTGTATCCTTTTGTAACACAGAAAACTCACAAGATGAGCCAGTTCTAAATTATCAGCCTGACTTAAACAGTTTTAAGAAAGCATCACAACAGCACCAGCCCTATAAATTGCTGTCATTAGTATTATACATTTTCACAAATACAGTCATCTCACAAGCCACAGGCATTAACACTGATGTAAACATTATTTTCAAATATGGGGGGGTGGCAAAAGCAGGTTTACAGTTGTCAGTTTGTGAAAAACAGTTTATTCTTGTATTATTATTTATTATTATATTATTTTCCATATGAACTATAAATTGACTTTTGCCACAGCCTGTATATTCTTTCAATGAGAGTTAAAGTATATGACTTACCACAGATTTTTTAGTGACTTTTCCTATATGAAATAATGAGGTATTTTAATAAAGGATCCATTTCAAGTAGAGGCCTGTTGGGGAGGCAGTATAAAGGAGAAGCCAGAAATCCATCAGGGACATGAACGAGGAGGTATTTCCACCACCCTAAACAAGCCTTTCCTGGAGGATATTTGCTGGGTTCTCTGTCAGAAAGCTGCGACTTGGCAGTGAAACAGACCCAGGTTAGGTCTGCAGCCCCTTAAAGGATTCTGGCTCCTGGTGAACCCAATCAACCTAAGACCTGGTTTTCTTCTCAGTTTTCTACAAACTCTTGTAAAAGAAAATGTTTCTGTCTACAGTATCCTCTTGCCTAGGAGATAATTTGTATGCCTTGTTCAGCTACACTGCCTCTATCCATCTGAAGCTGATGAAAAACACCATGACCCTTAAACAAACTCAGTACCCCAGGCCTATTCAGACCTACCTGATTCATTCTCCACCAGTCAAAATGAGAGGTATTTTGTGATCTACGTCAACATGGGTTAGCAAACTACAGTCCACCAGGTGTTTTGTAAATAAAGGTCTACTATACATAGTCACACTCACTTTCATAGTGTTTTTGATGGCTTTCACAAAATGGCAAAGTTGAGCAGTTGCAACAAAGAACATAAAGGCTGTAACACCTGAAATATTTACTGTATGGCCCTCTGGAGGAAAATCTTTCCAAAACCTGATCTACATTTATTGATTCATTCCATCTTGTCTAAAATGCCAGCTTTTGTACTAACAAGTATAGCCATGATGAAACCCCTTCCTAACACTTAAAACACTCCAGATCTGCTTCTCAGCAAAGTACTCTATAAAAGTAGTTGTACATGTGTAGCTAAACCTAGAAGCTCCTGTGAAATGGCTTTGGTAATCACTCACAAGTGCTGACCTCACTGGACATCCACATGTGAACATGAACATCCTTTCAGTCTTGCATATTGTCTGGACACCAGAGGTCCATTGTGTTTGGTCTCGTCAACAGATGTGCTCTAGTGTAGTTCATTAAATTGTCGGTGAGTTTATTTTCTTAAGCTAGGCTGTTCATATTTTCACAGCCTATAAAGGGTGTATATCTCTGGCTAGTAGCTTCCAATAAATAATCTGTTGTCATTCTAGAATTCTGAGAACGTATCTTTCAGTACTGCACAATTATCTACTTGTCTGTGATTTGATGGGAAGAGAGAAGTGGCCACACGTAAGGCTATTGGTGAACCACACATCATCACAAGAGTGCCTTTTATTGGAAAAGAAAGCACTTTTGTGTGTCTTTAGTATGCTGACTGAGTTACATATGGTTAATGTTACCCTTACAGGAGCCAATTTTAACCACCTTCTAATAAGAATATTAATTCACCATATTTTTTGTGCCTAACTAGTCATATGGCACACCAAGTGATTTAGAATTACAATGTCCACTCTGGAAAACCCTAAACTTTAACATGGTTTTAAATCATGGTTCTACCTACCTGAAGCTGAGGAAAAATCCAGAAGTTCTGGATAAAATGAGTAATAAAAATAAACTTTTACCATGGTCATGCTTTTCAGTGATTCAAAACAATTTCTAGGAGGCAGAAGAAAATCAGTTCATAAACTATTGAAAAATCTACAATTGCTCTTATGCCAACTGATTTGTGAGGTAAATAAAAGTATATCAGTAATTGTACATGAACTCAAAACTCTCCAGTACAAAGAGAAAAAAAGATTTGCCTTCTGCAGCTGCAGGGATATAATACGGAAACACAGCTGTGAATTAAGTAAATGACCTTGGACACCAGCTCACAAGTGGAATGCTGTGTGCATTCACTGCTTTTAAGCAATTTAAAGAATTCTAACACTTGGTCCACAAATGTAAAAGGTGGATGTTTTCAGTGTTAATCAGAATTCATCCTTAGAAATTGCACAATTTTCCCAACATGCTATCTCCTGATTTTAAGACGATATAAAAGAAATACTAGCATATGTGATAGTTAGCTTTATATATCAACTTAGCTGGCCACAAGTTGCCCTGACATTTAGTCAAACATTATTCCAAGTGTTTCTGTGAGGGTGGTTTGGATGACTTATAAATGGGTAGACTGAGTAAAGTAGGTTGCCCTCCCTTATGAGTGTGACCCTCATCCAATCAGCTGAGGCCTGAACAGAAACGGCAGACCCTAAAATAAGAGGGAATTTTTCTAGTCTGACTGACCGTAAGCCGAATATGAGAGGGTGTTTTCATTTTTCCTGTTTTTGCACTCAGAATGAAACATCTGTTCTTCATAAGTGTCAAGCCTGCTGGCCTTTGGACTGAAACCACACTGTCAGCTCTCCTAGATCCTCCTCTTGCTGAATGCAAATCTCGGGACTTCTTAGCCTCCACAATTGTGTGAGCCATTCCTTATAATCTCCTGTGTGTGTGTTTGTGTGTGTCTGTGTGTCTCTGTGCCTATTAGTTTTCTCACTCTGGATAAACAACACTTATTTTGGTACTGGGAACTAGGGTTCTACTATAACAAATCCCTAAAATTGTGAAAGTGGTTTTAGATCTGGGTGATAAGAAGAGTTTTGAGGTGCATGCTAGAAAAAACCTAGCTTGACAAGAGATTGCTGGTAGAAATATGGAAATTAGACTCCAGAAGAAAGGAGTGGACAGCTGGAGAGAAAGCTTCCACCTTATTAGAGGATACATAAATATGAACTCACTAGTATTCCATAGTGTAGGTTTTCTACTGTTTAGCTTGGATGTGTGGAATAAATTCCACTTGGGCATGTTGTATAATTCTTTTTTTTAAAAAGGGGGGGTCCAATTTGAATATTTTTATCATATATTTAGTTTCATGGATCTACCACCAACTTAATTATCTTAATAATTGTAGTATTACTATTGTTTTGTTCCATCATCCTGTGTCAATAGTATTTTTCAAGGAATTCAACTATTTCCTATACATTTTTAAACCTGTTAGTATCAACTTGTTCCTAATATGCCTTTAGTGTTATTTTAAAGTGTGTAGAATACACAGTGGTAACTTCATTTTCACTCCTGAATTGATTATTCATATCTTTTTCCCCCTTGGTTAGTACCCTAGTGATATATAATTTTGTTGATCTTTTTTAAAGAATCAACATTTGGCTTGAAAATTTTTCTGTTGTTAATTAATGGTAATTTCATTGGCTTCTGCTCTTACTATCATTATCCCTTCCTTTTACTCACTGCTTTAGCTGTATCTCACAAATTTTTATTTTACTGAGAGGAAGTTAAATTATCTTGGGTTAAATCATAAAGACTTGATATTGGTAAGGTGTAATTTCTACCTCAAGTCACCTGTACATACAATAAAATCTCAATTATAAATAGTACCCAGGTTTTCATTTTTTCTCTCTCTTTTTTAAATGAGAGGCTGATTCTAAAATTTAAGTGGAAATTCACAGGACCTAAACTATCCAAAGAAATTTTGAAAAAAAAAGGGAGAGGAGTAATACTAACTGACGTCAAGACTTCCTATATGATTTAACAGTAATACAGGCAATGTCGTCTGGTTTAAGGATAGACATATTAATCAAAGGAATGGAACAGAGAATGTAAAATACACCTCTACTTAAGCAGTCATTAGATTTTCCACACTTTCATTTGATGAAAGGCAAGATTTTTCATCAAATGGATCTAGAGCCCCTGGACAGCTGTTAGAAAAAGAAATAAATAAACCTTCATCTCTGCCTTACACCATTCATAAAAATTAATTCAAGATGGATTGTAGACCTAAATATAAAACTAAAACTATATAGCATTTAGAAGAAAATATAGATTATAATCATGAAAAATTTTAAAAAGTAAAAAGTTAAATTTTCTGAAAATTAAACATCTACCTATCAAAAGTTATTGTTGAGAAAATAAACAGAATGATGTAAGAGGAATGATGGCATGAGATTCCCATTGGTCTCTCCCCTTGAAGTTTCAACAATTTGAACAGCTATAATTCAACAAAGGATTCCTGCTCAGTGTACAAACACTTCTGAGAGATCTGTGCATTGAAACATCTAAAGGTGAGCAAGTAGGAGCAAACTGGGGGGGCAAAAAGAGAGAAAAGCTGAGAGGAGCCATGGACAAAGCCCTGCAGCCAGGAGCTCACAATAAGACTTACCCAGAGAGGAGAGGTACCAGGTTTGGCTGGCACTCCCTTCAGCCAGGATAAGCAACGAGATTTAGTGAGCATTCTTGGAAGGGTGGGAAATATGAGCTGTGGCTGACTCCAGTGACCAGGGCAGGGACAAAGTACATAAGTGCCATGTCAGTTGTCTTAGAGTCACCTTTCCAGACAGAAGAACAAAGCCACAGAGTCTGGCTGCCTCTTCACCTCCCCAAGAGCTCCTCCCTTCACCCTTTGAGAACTGAGAACTGAGAACTGATACCACAGAACCACTTTTTCCCTAAGCAGGTGCACTTCTGTGACTAATCCCAGGTTTTGCTGGAGACGCAGTGGGCAAATGACAGAAGTCCACTGGTAGCCAGTGCTGGGAAAGCAAACTAAAGAGGCAGGTGGGTTCCCCCAACTCATCATAGCCCCTTGCACCATGGCTACACTGCAGGTGGAATCTGGCTATGGGAGACAGTACTGGAGCTACCTCACCCATTGCATTCCTCTGCAGGCTTAGTCCCCTGGGTGACTGGGTCACAGGAGAGGCACCTACCTTCCCAGGGAACACAGGCCATGTTCCACTACCATGAAGAGATCTGAAAAGCCAGAGAAGTGCAAAAGAGCTAAAACATATAAAAAAATTAAAATTTAAAAACCTTATGATTTAGCATCACCTATTAGAAAAGATTATCAATGTACTAGAGAAGTGTCACTAATAAATAGATGCCTAGACAGAGAAAAATTTCATCAAAAAGTATGAAAAACCAAGGTAACAAATAGCACAGAAAGAAAATGAAAAACCTCCAGAAAACAAAGACGTGGAAATATGTGACTTAAATTACAGAGAATTCAAGATCGCAGTTCTAAAGAACTCAGTGAGAAGCAAGAAAACATGGGTAATTTAATGAGCTCAGAAAAACAAGTAAATGAATAAAATGAGTAATTTACAAATGAGATTGAAACTTTGAAAAAGAGCAAAACAGAAATTCTGGAGATGAAGAACTCAATAAAAGAGATCAAGAATGAACTCACATGCATAGGAAACAGAGCTGACCAGAGAGAGGAAAGAATTAGTGTTATCAAAGAATGAAATCTAGAAATGTTGCAGAAGAAAGAGACCTGAAGATTAAAAAATGAAATAACTCTATGAGAACTATCTGACTCCATCAGAAAGAGCAATATAACAATAATAACAATAATAACTATATAACAATAATAGGAATGCCAGAAGAAGAGGAGGGGGAGAAGGGAATAGAAAACCTATTCAAATAGTTGACGAGAACTTACCAAACCCATGAAGGAGCTAGATCCTCAAGTTCAAGAAGCAAACAAAGCACCTACTTCAGTGCAAAAAGGCTTTCTCCAAGAAACAATGAATTAAAACTGTCAAAAATTAATAAAGATGCCCTGGTGGGTGTGGCTCAGTGAGGACTGAGTGCTGGCCTGGGAACCAAGGGGTTGCCAGTTTGATTCCCAGTCAGGGCACCAGCTTGGGTTGTGGGCCAGGTCTCCTGTGGGGAGTATTTGAGAGGCAACCACACATTGATGTTCCTCTCCCTCTTTCCCTTTTCCTCTCTCTAAAAATAAATAAATAAAATCTTTTAAAAACAATAAAGAAAGAATCTCAAGGCAGCCAGGGAAAAGAAGTCAATCTATAAAAATAAGCTCATTAAGTAATCACTGAACTTCACAGCAGAAACTCTATAAGTTACAAGGGACAGGAACCAAATATCCAAACTACACAAAGAGAGAAATTACCAGCCAAGAATAATATATCCAGGAACATTATCCTTTAGATATGAAGGAGAAATAAGGACTTTTCTAGATATATAGAAGCTGAGGGAATGCATCACCAGATGACCTCCACTGAGGAAAATACTCAATAAGGTTATTCTATTTGAAACAAAGAAGAAAAGGTCACAGAACTATGAGTAAAATCGGCAACAAACTTACAGCATAAACAGGGATAATTTGTGACAACAAGACCATAAAAGGAGAGAGGAAAAAGATCTGAATTGCAAAGGAGGATGGAGATCAGATTCATTCAAAAGAAAAAATACTGTGTGTGTGTGAAACTTTCTTCTTAATAAACCTAATGCTAACGCCCCTGCCACACACACACACTAAAACAGAGACACATAAAGAGGAAACAGCCCCAGCTGGGTGGCTTAGTTGGTTGGAACATTGTCCTATACACCAAAAGGTTGTGGGTTAAAAGGTTGTGGGTTACATCTAGGTTATGGGTTTAACCCCCAGTGGGGCACATAAGGAAGGCAACTAATCTATGTTTCTCTCACACATTGATATTTCTCTCTCCCTTCTTCTTACTATAAAATAAAATTTTTTTAAAATCTCAAGTGAGGATTAAAATTAAAAAAGAGCAAACAGGAAAAAAGAATGAAATACCACCGAAGAAAAATAAGACAGAAACCCAAAGGAAAAGAACTAATGGAGGCACAGAGCTACTAAAAGACAAAAGATGAAATGGCTATTAAAATCCTTATGCATCAATAAGGACCCTAAATGTAAATGGTCAAAATTCACCAATAAACAAGTAAAGAGTAGCAGACTGAATCAAAAACAATATCCAACCATATGCTGCTTTCAGTAGCTACATCTAAGCTGCAAAGCCAAAGATGGACTTAAAGTGAAAGGGTGAAAAATGATTCTTCAAAAAGTATCCACAAAAAAGCAGTGTAGCCAACTTATATCTGACAAAATAGATTTCAAGATTTTAAAAAGAGGTAATGACAGAAAGATGGACATTTTCTACTGATAAAGGAAAAAAACTCCACTTAAGAAGAGATAACAGCCCTGGCTGGTGTAGCTCAATGGATTGAGTGTGGGGCTGTGAACCAAAGGATCGTGGTTCGATTCCCAGTCAGGGCACATGCCTGGGTTGCAGGCCAGTTCCCAGCAGGGGATGCAAGACAGGCAACCATACATTGATATTTCTCTCCCTCTCTCCTTCCCTTCACCTCTAAAGATAAATAAATAAAATCTTTAAAAAAAAGAAAGAACAGTTTTCATTATATATGCACCAAATCAGGGAACCCCAAAATATATAAAACTAACAGAACAAAAAGCAGCAACTGACAAAAACATAATCATAATGGGGAACTTAAATATGCCATTGACAGCTCCAGACAGATCATCCAAACAGAAAATCAAAAAAGAAATACTGTCCTTAAATGACACTTTAGGCCAAATGGACATAATTGACATTTACAGAGCCTTTCATCTGAGAATATCCAATTACACATTCTTAAGTGCACATGGAACATTCTAAGGATAGACCATAGTTGGGTCACAAAACTAGCCTCACCAAATTTAAGAACACTGAAATCATACTAAGCATATGAGGTCTGTCCAGAAGGTATCCAGCCACGTAATTTGAAAAACAGAGACATTTTTTAAGAAGATACAAGGAAACTTTGTACAACAAAGGACAAAGACACCTCAGTCCTCTTCAAAGTAGGTATCTTGAGACCTCACAAAGTTTTGATGTTTCACAAAAAACTGCAAGAGACATGAGCGAGTGAGCAGGTTGTGATGAAGCTGCCATTCACCAGTTGCTTATAGCTGCGGCCTTCTGAATCATCTGAATACTTTCTGCAGAGGAATGTTTAAGCTTAACACAAAACTGGATGCAGGTTTGTTGCTCTACTCACTCAGTCATTTTGAATGCAATGGCCCCACAGTACACACGCTAACTCAACGGCATCTACCGCCCCCACTGACTGGTACAGTGAAGTCATCACTGTTCATGCATGCACATTCCAGTCCACTCTCCTCGGCTGCTAGCTTCCTGTAATGTCATGCAAACTGTTCTCATTATATTAACAATGGCCAGAATTTTTCTCGACGGACCTTGTAGTCTCTGACCACAGTGCTTTGAAATTAGAAATCAACTGCAAAAAGTAAAGAGGAAATTGAAACAACTATCAAAAACCTCCCCCCAAAGTAAAAGTACAGGACCATCTAGATGGCTTCACTAGTGAATTCTACCAAACATTCAAAAAAAGATTTGATATCTGTCCTTCTCACTCCCACTCTTCAAAAAAACTGAAGAAGAGGCAATACTTCCTACACATTTTATGACAACATAACCCTGATACCAAAGTCTGACACACACAAAAGAAAACTACAGAACAATATGTCTGATGAATACAGATGCAAAAATCCTAAACAAAATATTAGCAAATTGAATAAAACAATATATTAAAGTACATCATGATTAAGTGGGGTTAGTTCCAGGGGCACAAGGGTGATTCAACATAGGCAAATAGATTAATGTAATGCAGCACATTAATAAAACAAAGGGTAAAATTCATAGATCTTATCAGTAGGTACAGGAAAAACACTTGATAAAATAATATTCATTTATGATTAAAACACTCAATGAAATGGATGTAAAAGGAAAGTACTTCAACACGATAAAGGCCTAATGTGACAAATCCTCAATAATAATACTCAATGGTGAAAAACTGAAAGTTTTCCTCTAAAATCAGGAAGAAGACAAGGATGTCCTCTCTCACCACGCTTATTCAACACAGTACTGGAAGTCCTAGCCAGAGCAATCAGGCAAGAAAAAAAGGGCATCCAAATTGGCAATGAAAAAGTAAAAGGGTCCATTTTTGCGGATAATATGATTCTATATATAGGAAATCCTAAAGACTCCACCAAAAAACTATTGGAAACAATAGACAAATATGCTAAAGTTGCAAAATACAAAATCAATGTACAAAAATCCACTGCTTTTCTAATACACTAACAATAAAAGTTCAGAAAAAGAAGTGAAAAATGACAATCCCTTTTACAATTGCAACCAAAAATATATAATAACTATTAATAAACTTAACAAAGGATATGAAGGACCTATATACTGAAAACTGCAAAGCATTATTAAGATGATTAAAAAAGACATAGCAAGGTCCAAAGGAAACCAGGTTGCCAGATGGTGGAGAGATAGGTGGGAATAGAGTCATTCCCCTCTGCACACATACGGAACACCTGGCTGATCTTCTGAGGAACAGACTGAACAGCCAATGGTATTCCAGCATATATGGAGATTGGATGCCAAAACTGTAGAGGATGTTGAAAAATCAGATGGTAAGGAGATTGCTTTGGAATGATAAGGTCCCTAGGACTAGTGCAGGGACCAGGGCAGCTGCAGCCTGAGGCCTGGCACCTGCCAGGCCTGCTGCAGGATTCTTAGAAGAGAGCCAGGTCAATGGCTCTCTCCACTGCCAAATAGGGAGAGTAGAGCGGCACCAGGATGAACCTGGATATTTGAAGTCGCTGGGGGGAATAAAGATAAAGTGGCAAGTGCACAGGGGTGGTATCCACCTGCTGAGACTGTGGATGATGGCGGGACCAGAAAAATTGGGGAGCTGGATGACTCCTGGAGAAGGCAGGGGATTTGGGTTGTGACGGACCCTGACCAAGATAGTGTCTGCTCTGGTTGGAAAGTTGGGCTGTGAAAGAGGCTGGGCACTTGTTTGGAGTGGCAACTTGAACAGGAGGAAAAACATACAGAGAGAGAGAAAAAAAAGGGAGGCTCTCCTGGCTGTTTAGAGAGTTCTCTCACAGCAGCCACCCCTGCCTCTCACAGCGGTGCCCCCACAGATGCACAGCCTTGGCCATGGGCCCATCCCTGATGCCACAGCTGGAGCTGTGCCCCTGCCCTCCCACCACACCTGCCTAGGCAGAAAGTGCCTGTCCAGGAGTCAGTGCGTGCCTGTCCCTGCTGCCCTATGGCTGCGCTGCAGCAGCAGCAGCAGAAGCTGCATGCCCATGACCACTGCCCAAGAGGCACGCACCCAGCCCAGCCAGCCCGATGGCTGCATCCCCACACCCAAAGCCACAGCAGTGAAGGCTGCACACTGACAACCTTCACCCCAGAGGCATGCACCCCCACTCACCTAGGCAGCCACTGCAGCTCTCCCACCCTGCCAGGCGGGACAGGCTTGCTAAGAGGAAAAGGAGGCACCTCCAGAGAATGTGAGCAGCAAGGCTCAGGAAGTTAGCACTCCTCAGAAAGACTTAAGTCAGTGGGGGAGCTGTACTACACTGAAGAAAATTTTGAGAGTCCCTAGCACCTAGAACAGCAAAGAGAGAGAAGGTGGTGTGTGAGTTGCCTCTAACTGGTGCACCTCAAGAACACAACAATGGGTGGACTGAAGGCATAGGCCTGGTGCAGGGGGACACTGGGAGCCCAGCAGCACACTGACCAACTGGCCTAGAAGCTGGGCAACATAAAGAGTGGTGCCCAGACTGACCCCCATCCTCCCAAAACCATAGGAAGGGAGAAAAGCAAAACCCAACCACCCTCAGACTGCTGCAGCAGGAAGACCAGCAGAACTTGCCTGGCAGGTTTAAAACCAGCAAGAAGTTCTTTCTTTCCTTTCTTTCCTTCCTTTCCTTTCCTTTCCCTTCCCTCTCTTCCTCCCTCCTTCCCTCCTTTCCTTCCTTTCTTTTTTTTATTTTTCTCTTTTCTTTTTTCCCTCCACAAAAGAGACAATAAGACCTGGAGCTGTGGAAGGACCAGAGTCAGACCCAAAGAGAGATCTTCACAACAACTGAGAAACTGAGACAAATTTCACTTTGTTATTGCAGAAAACTTGGAAGTTATTGATTATTTGTCTTTATTTCATTATTTTTACTTATTTTACTAGTATTCTTTTTATTTCCTGTCTTTTTGTTTAGTATTCTTCATCTTATTTGTTTAATTACATTGTTTGGTTTTCCTTGTTCTCTCTTACACAGTATATTTTTAATTTTCCTTCTTTTACTTGACTTGTATTCCAACAGCACACTACTCTAGGTCCTGTACTTCCTATTCTTGTTATTCAGATCACATAGATTCTGCCATACAATTGTTTTTCCAGTATTACTGTAAATAACTGTTGTTCCATACAGTTTCACATACTACACAGCACCCAATTCTTAGCCCACTTCAGTGTCTTCTGGAAACTTATTAATGTTGTGGTTAACTCAATTCTCTCACACATTACACCTATTTTCTATCCTTTACTTTCATTATATCTCATAATCTGACCTCCCACAAGCTCACTGTTTTCTGGATCCAACTCACAATCCTTCTCCCCTCTAAAAAGAGTCTTATCTTTTTTCCACCCCTTCTAAAAAGTGGCTAGTTGGGTGAAATATCATGGTTAATACTATACATACCCAAAGGATCTTCCAACTCTTCTCCACAGGTTGGTACTTTAAATCCATAGAATACACCCCCACTATCTTAATCCATTTTCCCTTCCCCCTCCAACTAATCACATAAAAGAGTATGTAGGAGCTGTGAACACCAGTATACCTGCTGGAAGACACAACTCACCAACAAAGGAACCACCAACAGATAATAACAAAAGAAGGTGAAGGAGTGAGTTGAAGCCACACTAACCTACACCCAGGACCAATCTGGAATTACAACTAAATTGGGAAGAAATTACCCAGAACAAACAACTGAACAATAGGGAGAGAGAAACCTCAAAACTGTGGACAGACAGAAGAACAAGTTTCAACACAACCTGCCCACAGGCACACAACAGCATACAAGACATGCTGGGTGAAGTGACACTCAGTCAACCAGCTGGAGGGAAGGACTCACCAAAGAAAGACCCAACAACAATTAAAACCCAAACATCCAGAGAGCCAACATAAATGACAGACCAAGACCAGCAAGTTCAGGAGAGCAAGGAGATTGCACCACTGAATCTCACAAGTATCCTACCATAGTTCACACCATAAACCCAGCAAGTCAAAACACATCAATTTAAGCAGCAGAGGCTAACAAGAAGAGTCTCACAAACAATGGGAAAACAAACAAACCCAAAACAAGGGAAAGGAGGAAGCCTCAGAAAGAATGCTAAATGTAATAGAGTCAAGTCAACTATCAGATACTGGGTTCAAACCAATGGTTACAATGAAGCTCAATGAGCTCACAGAGAATTACCAAAAACTACAGGGAAACTACAATGAACTCACTGCAAACTATATCAACATGAAAAGGAAATATAAACTATCAACAAGGGCCAAGAGGAAATGTAGAACACAATTTCTGAATTGCAGAACACAGTAGAAGAAATCAAAAGCAGGCTAGATGAAGCAGAGGATTGAATCAGTGAGCTGGAGGACAAAAAAGGAAAAAAAAAACAACAACCAGAAAGATCAAGAAAAGGAAAACAGACTCAGAAAGAATGAAGAGGTGATAAAGGGAACTGCAAGACAACATGAAATGTAGCAATATCCATATAATAAGGATACCAGAAGGAGAAGAGCAAGGGATAGAAAACCTGTTGAAAAAGTAATGATGGAAAACTTCCCTAATTTGATGAGAGAAAAAGTCACACAAATCCAAGAAAAACAGAGAGTCCCAATTAAGAGGAACCCAGAGGCCCACTTCAAGACACATTGTAATTAAAGTGGCAAAATTCCAAGACAAAGAGAGAATCTTAAAGGCAGCAAGGGAGAGAAGGAAGTAACATAGAAGGGAGCCCCAATAAGGTTAGATTCTGGCTTCTCAATGGAAACACTCCAAGCCAGAAGGGAATGGCAAGAAATATTCCAAGTAATGAAAACCAAAAGGCCTGCAACCAAGACTACTCTACCCAGAAAGGCTCTCAATTAAAATGGAAGGCAAAATAAGGAGCTCCCCAGACAAAAGAAGCCTCAAAGAATATACCTCCTCCAAACCAGCTCTGTGAGAGATGCTAAAGGGTCTGCTTTAAGAAAATGAAAAAGAAAAGAGAGCGAGAGATAGAGGAACATGTGTATGAAAAATGACAATGAATAAGTACCTATCAATAATAACCTTAAACATAAATGGGTTAAATGCTCCAATCAAAAGACATAGAATAGCTGAGTGGATAAGAAATCATGACCCACACATATGCTACCTACAAGAGACCCACCTCAGAACAAAAGATCTACACAGACTGAAAGTGATGGGCTGAAAACAAATATTCCAGGCAAATAGGGAAAAAAAGCTGGGGTAGCAATACTCTTATCAGACAAAATAGACTTCAAAACAAGGGCCATAAGAAGAGACCCAGAGGTCACTTCATAATATTTGAGGGAAGAATCCATCAAGAAGACATAAACATTGTAAATATATATATGCAGCCAACAGAGGAGCACCCAAATACATGAAGAAATCTTGGAGGACTTCAAGAAAGATATTGACAGCAACACAATAATAGTAG
>PVKM010021891.1:6370-22331 GCA_004027735.1 Carollia perspicillata | reverse complement strand
TCGAAAGGTTGTGAGTTTGGGCCCTGGTCTGGGTGTGTACAGTAGGCAACCAAATGATGCTTCTCTCCTGCACTGATGTTTCTCTCTCTTCCCTCCTCTCCCTCTAAAAGCAATGAAAAATATCCTTGGGTGAAAATAAAAAAAAATAAAAAGGTGTTGCAGTGAATAAACTTGGATGTATGTCTTTCAACTAACATGCAAAATATTTGTAGCAATAGATCTATATTACTAAATTTTACCTTTAGTAATACTAAGTATTAGTATTAGTAAATATTCCTAGTATTGCTAAATACTAAATATTAGTAACAATGATAATAATGTTTGATATTTATATACTGGTAATACTTTCTGTTTGCCAGGCACTCAAAACACTTTAATTCTCTTTAAGTTTTTTTTTAAATTTCTTAATTTTTCTAAGTTTTCTTGCAACAACCCTAGTAGAGTAGGCTCTATTATTACTCTACTTTATAGGTGAGGAAATGGAAAGATTAAGTTTTGAGGAATAGTGCTTTTATTGGTTATTTTCTGTATTTCACCTTTGGCTTCTATTTCCTCTAATCTAAGCATTACTTAATAATAGTTTCTTTAATTTCTAGAAAGTTTCCGTTTCTGTTGTTAATTCCTAGCTTTATTCATTATAATCAGTGATTATCAGTTTTACTAATTTTAGTTTTTTAGAATATACTAAACTTTTGTGTATATTTCTATCTATTGACATCTCTGTCTTGAAGATAAAGTAGAAAATGGTCAATTTTTTTGATCATCCAGAACTTCAAAAGTAAGCTCCATGCTATTTTACATATGTGAGAATCTATAATATAATAAATTATATGAAAAATTTTTTAAGTAAGTTTTTCTTTATTCTTAAGGTATAGAATTTAAAATATGTCAGTTGGACTTATCTTTCTGATTTATATGTCTAGATTCCCCAGATTCTGTTTTTTACGTATAATGATTCTGTCTTGGGCTGAAAAAAGTGAATTAGAGGCATCTATTACTATTGTGTTTCTGTCAATTTCTCCTTTGTGTCCAAAAAAAGCTTTTACTTTAAGTTTTCATCTTAATGATACTAAAAGATTTATGGTTAGGCCTTCACTGTGGAGTTTATTCTTTATCACCAAATGTCCATCTAGCTTATTTAATGCTTTTCGCATTGAAAAAGCAACCTTGTCAAATGTTAATACCATAACACCTGATTCAGTACTGTTTACATGTGTCTGTAAACCTGGACCTATCTTTTAACTTCACATTTTTCTGGATTATTTTTTTTATTGGCTGTGTTTCATGCAGATGTTTTTGGGTTTTCCTCCTTTGATGCAGTTTGAGTTTTTCTTGTAAAGGTGCATTTACCTGTTTAGACTTGTGTATATGACAGAAATGTTAAATTTTAGTTCTGGCATCTTACATGCTTTCTACTTACAATGCTTCCTTTGATTGTTATTTTTTATTTCAAAGTCTGTATTTCTCTTTGTTTGTGTTTTACTTCTCATAGTTTGGAAGTTTTTTTTTTACTGCTTTTAGCAGTTACTTTCATGGGTTCATGTGGTACACATCAACATCTCTAGCTCGTATCATTCCCTTTGGACAGTATCTGTTGGTTGCCTCTATGAAAGACAAGGAAGTGAACGTGAATTTCCTGACATCCCTAAACCTCTCTTCCAAGTGTATGGTCTGTTAAATAAAGCCCCAATTTTTCTGGCATTGAATGTTGCTGGGGAGAAGTTTGAGGCTACCATTAATTTTGTTTTTAACCCTTAAAAATGGTCTTAAGATCCTTGTTTTCTCTAGATGGCCATGGGATCCTTTCCCATTTTTATCACTTTTTCCTAGGCAATGCATATCTTTTAAAAACTGATTATTAAGGCCTTATTTTAAGTTTTCTTTGATAATATCTCTGAATGTTTTTGTTTCAATTGATCTGTTCTCTTTGAAAGAAATTCTAGTTATGGAAAAGAAATGTCTGGTCTGCTGAGTCTGTTACCTATTATTTTCTCTGAATTCTTAACTCTGTTCTCTTCCATTTATTTGGCTCAGTTGTCTCAATCCCGTACTCCAATATCCTCATTGCATTTTTAGCAATGTCCCTTCTTTTGCTGCTGCTTATGGCATCATTTTTTAATGGTTATGTTTTTCTCTTTTATTTTTTTCTGAATTCTCAGGCACCTTTTCATTTCTTTCTGTGGTTCATCACTTCTATTTTGAGTCCACAGGACAGCTTAGCTCTTAATGTTTTCTGTACATATGGAAGATCACCATAAAAATTTTTTGGAATAGATTTATTGCTCATAAAATTATTGCAAATACTATTTATGACACTATTTGCTTCTGGTGGAAACAGGAAAAAAATGAGGAATAAACTTATGTAATAATACTACCAAAATCAAATATAGCTCTTCGTTTTTCAGTACCCCACATATAACTATGTAAAGCCCTACTATAAAAAGAAATGTTCATTCTTTAAATCTTATCTTTGAAACTGGCCCTTGAGCCCATTCCAGTGCAGTCTCCATTTTTTGCTTTGGTCTCTCCTGACGTTTGTATAATTAAGTTCTCAGATATCTTTCAGGCTTTATCTGACTCCTTCTTAAGCTCTGTCTTCCCTAGGCTCAGGTGGCACAGCCTGCCCCTGATTTCCCCTCTGTGCCTGGTTGCAACCTCTAACTTCCCTTGCTGATTCATCTTCTCTGTAGCCATCAAATCAGAGTGTTTCTGAAGGTTTAACCCCAGGCACTCTTCTTTCCTTGCTCTATGTCCTCCCTGGACCCTCTCATTTATGCCCACACCTCAACAAAAGTCTTATATATATGCCAGTGATTTCTGTGTTGGTATCTCAGGACAGTCCCCAGGGCTTCAGACTGGTGTACCCACCTGGTACTTCCTAATGGGTGTCACCTCCCACATCTCTCTGCCTGGATCTTTTTCAGTTTTTGAAATCACAGTGGTGGCCCCACATCTACACCACCTACACCACTGTGTGGATCAGAATCCTAACATTCATTGTTGACCCTTGGCCCTTCCTTGCCTCCCGAGTCCAGTCGAATCTCATTTCACTTTATCAATATCTCTGGAATCAATCCTTTTTTCCCCCTGTCTTCTCTGCACTAGCAGAAGCCACCATGGACTCTTGTCCGAACTGGTGAGTCCCTGTCTAGTCTCTTTGATCCTCTTTTGCCCTCCTGTCTCCCAGGCCCAGTGAGATCTCTTCACTACATTCAGAACTCTTTAAGTGGCACCAAGGCAATCAGTGGAGAAAGAAAATCGTTTAATAACTGGTGCCAGAACAACTAAGTTTCCATGTGGGGGGAAATGAACTTCAATCCTGTCTTAAACCCTACACAAAAATGAATTTAAAAATTATCTAAACATAGAGCACAAACAAAGCTTCTAGAACAGAACAATATCTTGTGACCTTGGAGTAGACAGAGATTTCTTGGGCAGGACAGAAAAAGCATTAACCATAAAAGAAACAATTTACAAATTAGACTATCAAAATTTGAAATGTCTGTAGATCAAAAGACAATAGTAATAAAATGAACATAAAGCTACAGGCTGGGGGAAAATATTTGCTATGCATAAATCTGATTAAGGACTAATATTCAGAATACATAAAGAATTCCTACAAA
The DNA here is from genome assembly GCA_004027735.1 of Carollia perspicillata. Classification (NCBI taxonomy): domain Eukaryota; kingdom Metazoa; phylum Chordata; class Mammalia; order Chiroptera; family Phyllostomidae; genus Carollia; species Carollia perspicillata. The sequence goes on along the minus strand of PVKM010021891.1, from coordinate 18,708 downwards.
TTAATAAGATGAACCACCAGCTTTAAAAAACTGGATAAAGACTTAGGTACTTCATTAAAAAAATGTAAAGGTGCTCAATGTCATTAATCCAAGAAATACACATTAAAACTACAATGTAATACGTTACCCACTAGAGTGGCTAAAATCCCAAAACAAACAATACCAAATATTGGTGATAATGTGGGGCAACCAGAGCCCTTAGGCATTTCTGATATGAGAACACTTTGGAGTATTAATTGGCAACTTGTTACAGTTACACATCAGCTGAGTGACACACCAGTCCACACCTAGGCAATTACTGAAGGTAAATTAAGAATATGTCTATAAAAAAAGTTGTACAGGAACAGTCATGGTACCCTACTTCACAGTAGCCAAAAACTGAAAACAACGAAAGGTCCATCCGTCAGTGGATAAATGAACATGTTGACTATTCGTACAGTGGAATGCTGCTCAGCAATAAATAGGAACGAATAACCGATACCCACAGAAACACGGTGAATCTTTAAAGTATGGTTGCGAAAGAAGGCAGACACAAAAAAGTACATATTGTCTTGTTTTATCTAAATAAGTTCTGTATAGGCAAAACTGGAGACCGAAACCAGAGAGCCTCAGGACAGGATGAGGTGGTATTATGTCTGCAAAAGAGCTTAAGAGAACTTTTTCTGGGATGATGGAAATGTTTTATCTCTTGTTTTGGATTGTGATCACACAGGTATTTACAGTGATCAACAATCACTGAACTCAGTCTAAAAACCGGTCATTTTATTGTATGTATTATACTTTAAAACAAATAAAAAGAAAACACCACCATGGCCCTTTGCAGGAAGGAGCTACAGAGACTCGCGTGCTGTATCCTGCCTGTCCCCATCCTACACCAGCTTCTTCCCGGGGCTTCTCCTTCTCTGGCACAGTGGCACTGCTTTGAACCATCACAACCACCGGGGCCACCCCCTCCACAGAACCTCGGTTTATGCTCTTTCTTCTGCATGAATATTCTCCCCACACCTTTTTTTCTAGCTAACCTTGCCTGTCCTTCAGATCTCGGTTCAGTTGTTCGTTTTTAGACAAGTCCCTCACCTAAGCTCCCCATTAGACCAAAGCCCCTGTGACACGTACGCACATCATCATCATGTACCTCTCCTTTGTATCACAGGTGCATGGCTTACATTTATCAACGTGTGATAAAATCAGTGTCTGTTTTACTCATTAATCTGTACATTGGGGCAAGAACCAGTGTGTTTCCAGTGCTTGGCATAGAGCCTGGTACATAGTAGATACTCAATAATTATAGAGTGAATAAATGGTGAGTTTGTGATTTTAATTACAGGGAATGGTGACTATTACTGTAGTGGGAATGATCTGACTAACTTCAGTGATACTACCCCTGGTGGAATAGAGGAGAAAGTTAAAAATAATCTTGTCACACTGAGGTAAGAGTACCATATGTCTCATCCTAAAGGCCTCATCTGTTTTCATTAAACTGGTATTTAGTTAAACAAAAGTAAAATAAATACTTTTGTGTCAGTGTAATTAATTGTGACCTTGAACATGCATATTTCTCCAGACTGCCTCTTTCAATAGGTAGTCATTCATTCTGTCACTTTAACTTCTGTTACCTGTTCATCCTGCTGTCCTACATGAGATTTGATTGGAAAGTATAAAAGTAAACTGTAGTAAATAAGGTAAATAGAATTCTCCCATATTGAGGCAGAGGAGTTTAGCAAATTATCATCCAGCCAGAGGAATGCATGCCTTCCATGATTACTGGTTATAGAAGACTTTGAAATAGTCTCAGAAAGCCCAGAAGATGGAAGGTTTCTCTCTTCCTCTTTTGTTTATCCTTGCTGAGCCTGTCCCTCTGAGTTCTAATACTGCATGCATGCTTAGTCTGCCGTGTTAATCTCTAGGTCCACAGCTGGGTTACGGTCCTGACCTGACTTCCCGGATTACAGTATTTGAACCAAGGTCGAATTACAGGGCTCACTGTGAGCTTCCCTCAGGTGCCATTCAGATGGGTGTCCTGGAGGAATCTGGTGTGAAAGACAGGGAGGCACTGCTGGTGGTGTGGAAACACCCAGCCCAGCTAGAAACTTTTGTCATTCTGGAGTCCGGCTGTCTTGCCTATACTTCAGTAATGCTGCTTGGGAACATTTAAACATGTTTTTGTATTTATTTGTAGGGATTTTGTAAACAGTTTTATAGATTTTCCTAAGCCACTGATCGCAGTGGTAAATGGTCCAGCTGTGGGAATCGCCGTCACCATCCTCGGGCTGTTCGATGCTGTGTATGCCTCAGACAGGGTAAGTTCGTTCCCAGAAACTTACTAATACAAGTAAAAATGAAATCCTTTGAATTTTCCTTTATTGTTGCTTGTAGTAAAACACACTTTGTTATTATTGTTGTTGTTGAATGGACTAAATTTAAATTTTTCCAAAGAATTATTCTAATTTGACTCATTTTATTTTGAGTTTTTAAGTTGAATTTTTTTAAGCATTGATATTTTTATGAGCATTGTCTCAACTCTTGTTTCTATATTTTAATCTAATTACACAACAGAAATTTAATTTTCATATTACTGTAAAATAGTCCGGAAACCTTGAAAGCGTGTTGGGGGAGGGGAGAGTAGCATCTTTGCAGGTTACACAAGTGGATTATTTGATACTTTTTTTCCCTAAGAAAATGAACTCTAGAATTTAGAATTTTAGAATATGCAGATGACTTTTGAGCATTTTCTACTCTCACTCCCTCCTTTGCAGATAAGAAAACATAAGCTCAGAGAAGTTACTTGCCCAAAACACAATTTAGTGTTGTGTTCACCATTGAATTACATAGATTTCAATTTCTGTTCTCACTTCAGTATCAGTATATGTCACAGTAGAAAATAAAACTTGAAAAATAAGGAAAAGTACAAAGAAAAAAGTTAAAAATCATTTCTTACCACTCAGAGATAACCAGTGCTAACATTCTTTTTTTTTTTTTAATTTTTAAAATATGTTTATTGATTTTAAAGAGAGAGGAAGGGAGAAACATTGATGTGAGAGAGAAACATCAACTAGTCACCTCCCATTCACACCCCAATAGGGAATCGAACCCACAACCTAGGGATGTGCCCTGACCAGGAATCAAACCTGCAACCTTTTGGTGTATGAGGCGACACTCCAGCCAGCTGAGCCACACTAGCCAGGGCAACATTTGAGTTACTTAACTTATTAATTTTACCAGTCTCCGACTGTTGGAACCCTTGACTGTTTCCAATTTTTGTCATTATAAGCAAATATCTGATGAACATTTATCTTAGAGCTCTTACCTAGAGTGTTTACTATGGAACTAATAACCACTTATAGGGTTATCTGATTTTTAGAGTGACGCTTGCTTACATGATGGTAAGATTTGCTGATCTACAGCCTGGTGGGAAACCTGTGGTTTTTACCACTCACGAGATTCCTAGTTGTGTTTGGAGGTGTTTTCCCCACTGATTGATACATGGGACTGTATAATAGTGCCCTTCACTCTTTGGTTTATCTTTTACTGGATCCCACTTAACCAGGTGGGCAAGTTGGCATATCTGATTCTTACTAATAATTTTCCCATAATGGGGGCAAATGAAATCCTAGGAACTACAATGCCTAACTTTTATAGGTGGAAGTTTCTGCTCAAAGGCAGAAATCAATAGTGCTTGGTCACATTCTTTGTGTTAAATGACCAATTAATTGACCTGCTTTGAACAGGGGTGGCATGAGGAGTAACCTGGCCTGAATTTGGGGGTCTCATTCTTCACTACTTGTAGGGGAAATATTATATTTGAACCTTGTCCTGATTCGCCCACTATAATCGAAATGGCTATCATATACATTATTTTTTAAGATTTCTAGGGCTTCCATCTTCTGATATAAGTTGGAATTAAAATTGAAATTATAGAACATATATGTAAATATATATTTAAATGTACTTAATATATTAAATATAAATATAAACATATACATGTTTTTAATGCTGAGATTTGGGCCAAAGTAAAATATCTAACAAATAGTGACTATTGCTAAGAGTTCACCCAATGAATTAAAACAGGTTTTAATTTTAAATTAGGGAAAGATGCAGAAGAAAGAACCAATAGAGGAATTCCTTTTGTAGGATTTGTCACTATTAGCTTCATGAATAAATACCATATTAAATGGGGGTTAACATTTAACCCGTACAACCAAATTATTCTTTATTATGGGTAATAGTGAATTCTTACTAGTTTCTCTGTCGGCAAATGGTACCTTCATTGTATAAGTTAGTAAAAAAGTCGAAGTCATGGAAGTGATCAATATTTGAGCAGTCACTCTGTAATAGGAGCTCTGTCGGTGTGCAGCGCGATACGTAATAATGCCCGTGGCGGCCCCGTGAGAGGGGCCCTCACCCCAGTCCACAGACAGGCTCGCTGGCGCAGAGGTTAAGGAATGCGCTGAGCCACTAAGCAGTCTGGCGCCAAAGCATCAGACTAAACACTTAGCTACATCTGCAGCTCCATTTCTACAGATAAGCTAAATGCTTACTTATACGTGCTTATGAATGAGTTAAATGCTGCTTATCGTCAGCTCTGTATGTACCTGTTTGTGGTTTTCTTGTTTCCGTTTACTGCTATGTTCCTTAGGCTGTGACTTCTCAGGATGTTTTCCTGAATAAGCTTTCTTCTGGGGGAGAGGGGAGAGAAGACATTGGTAACTTTTTACTTTATGTTTTTATTATTTTGAGTGATACGCTGTGTGCATTACATAATTACATTTTTAACAATATTCATTAAAATAAAAACACCATATATGATTATGGGAAATGAAGCCTAAATATTCTGTTTACATATCATCAATATTCATCAAGAAACAGAAATATTTTCTGAAATATTTTTTAAAAATGACTATATTTTAAATAACCAATATTGAAATAGTTTCTAGTATTTAAAGCCAGTCAAGAAACCTCTGGAGCAAAATTTAGACAGATGACACTGAGAAAACTTTTTTTTATTCACATAATAAAGGGTAATCTCTCTAATATATTTTTTAAATGCATCTAAAAAGTGATGATAGGTCAACAACTTAATATAAAAATAGATGATGGAGAGGCATAAATAGCCTACAGAAAATAAAGTATAAACAGCTCTTAAAAACATACAAGGAAGACACCATTGAGAAAATGATTATTAACCAGAATCTATAAAGAATTCTTACAATCAATAATAAAAAGATATACTATCTAACTTAAAAATAGTGGTCAAAGTACTTATAGTAGTTACTTCACCAAACATGTACAAGTGACTAATAAGTTCATGAAAAGATGCCCAGCGTTATTAATCATTCGGGAAATGTAAGCTGAAACCATAGCAAGATGCCACTGCATACCTACTAGAGCAGTTAAAGTTAGAAAGACTGGTACTAACAAGGTTTAGCTGGGATGTGGAGCAACTGGAACTCATACATTGCTAATGGGAATGTTAAATGACACGACAATTTGGAAATAGTTTCGCAGCTTCTTAGAAAGTTAAACCATATGTTTCCTGCACAACCCAACAATTCCACTCCTAGCTATTTACCCGTGAGGATTGAAAACATGTTCCTGCAGAGACCTGTATACAAATGTTCATAACAGCCTTATTTAGAAAGGCCAAAAGACTGGAAATAACCCTGATGGCTTGAGTTAATGAAAGGCTAAACAAATTAAGACATTCGTACAATAGAATACTACTTGAAATAACAATGGACAAACTAGTAACACATACAACAAACAATGACTCTCAGAAGCCCTTATGCTCAGGATGAAAGCCTGCAAAAGGATAAAAGGTTACACAGTATATGATCCCATTTATATAACTTTCTAGAAAAGTCAGTATCAGGGACAAATATATCAGGTTGTTTGGGGTGAGAGGAATAAATGACTGCAGAGGGATACAAGGGAACTTTCAGAGATAATGGAAATATTCTGTATCTTGATTTTGGTGGTGTCTACATAACTATACATTTGTTAAAACTCATCAAACTGAATACATTAAAAGAGTGAATTTTGTAAGTGTATAATACCACAATAACCCTATTTTAAAAAAAATTTATTTATTTTTAGAGAGAGGGGAAGGAAAGGAGAAAGAAAAGGAGAGAAACATCAATGTGTGGTTGTTTCTTGCACACCCCCTACTGGGGACCTAGCCCACAACCCAGCCATGTGCCCTGACTGGGAATCGAACCGATGACCCTTTGCTTTGCAGGCCCATCCCCAATCCACTGTGCTACATCAGCCAGGGCAATAATACTAATTTTGTAAAAAGTAAGTAAGTAAGTAAGTAATGATTTTTTTTAAATCACTTACAAAAGTTATTTATTTTTTTTTCTCTAAATAGGCAACATTTCATACTCCTTTTAGTCACCTAGGCCTAAGTCCAGAAGGATGCTCCTCTTACACTTTTCCGAAGATAATGGGCCCAGCCAAGGTAACTTTTGGAAACCTTAAAAAATAAATTTCAATGACTCATCTCTATTCCAAAAGTAATCTTATACTTTCTTCTTTCACTTGATAATTCAAACAAAAGAAAAACAAGTTATCTGCTCCTCAGCTCCTAAGAGTCTTAAATATGAAGAACCAGGCTATGGGAAATGTCTGGTGTGGAGGGAAATTAGAAACTCTCTGCAGCTCCCAATTCTGGGAAACGGATCATTCAGCTGGCTGCTGAGTGCCAGGGGCATCGCAGGTGGCACAGGCTGCATCCTCCACAGCTGGGTGGTATTCTTCAGGTGAAGGACCAGGCTTGTGCCAACCTCCCTCAGTCCGCTGGGCTCATTCCTCTTCTTAAATTCTTCCTGAATAAGCATCATCCGCTGAAAGTGATACAGTGCCATCTTTACTTTCAGAATCATGTGAAGTACCAGCAGATGTGAGGCCCCAGGGGGGTTTCCACTTCCTATCATCAGCTGGTTTTACCGGGGCATTAAGGCTCCTAGAGCAGTTAAGTGGCTGCTCAGACCTGTCCCTGAGTTTATGGAAACATAATTGCCCACACTCTGTGTACATGGTTCCAAAGGGATCATGACAAGGCTGGAGAGATGGGGATGGGGAAAGGCTTAGCAAACATTCTTCAAGATCTGAAAGGGGGAGTATGAATTGAGCCTTTTTTCATCGCTCTTAGGGTTTTGTTTTAAATATATATATTTTTAAATCTCTTTATTCTGTCATATGCTGAGTTCACATTTCAAATCACATTTCAAAGTTAATTTCTTAGTCTTGCTTTTCATTTCAGGCAATAGAGATGCTTATTTTTGGAAAGAAGTTAACAGCAGGAGAAGCATGTGCTCAAGGACTTGTTACTGAAGTTTTTCCCGATAGTACTTTTCAGAAAGAAGTTTGGGCCAGGCTGAAAGCATATTCAGAGCTCCCCGCAAATGTTAGTATTCCTTTCTTTTTTTACTTGTATGAATCATGGAAATAATCTATTTATCTTAAGAGAATAAGCAATCCCCCAAAAAATACCTTGCTTGGCTTTGAGTACATCTAAATTTGCAATTAAAAATAACTAATAATGTTAGTCGTTCTGAGTTTTATAAAAACTTATAAAATAGGCATTCCATTTCTATGATACAAAGACAGAGGGGCAGTTCTTTATTGGGAAAACTTTGAGGAGAATTATAGGCAGTATTTGCCAAACACTTTTAGTCTTTTATCTAGTTGAGAAAGTAGATACGTTGAATTTTAGGAGATTCTTAATGTAGCACTTTCGTTTTCATATGTGATAGATACTTGGTGACTGATTGCTCTTACATTTTTGTTGCTCAAAATTGTGGGCCTGGAACCAGAAGCTTTAGTACCTAAGGTGATTTGTATGCACATTAAAGTTTGAGAAGCACTGTCTTATATTACACATATATCGTAAGGTATAACTGGATTAAATGAACAATGAAGAAACAAGAATTAGAATTTTAGAATACTCCCACTCTATTAGGATAGCTCTTAAACCTATTGTTGGTTTTTGTTTTTTATAGTCTGTGAGAATTTCAAAACAGGTCATCAGAAATATGGAGAAAGAAAAGCTACATGCTGTTAATGCTGAAGAATGTAGTGTCCTCCAAGAACGATTGTTGTCCGACGAATGCATAAATGCAGCCGTGAACTTCTTATCCAGAAAAGCAAAACTGTGATGACTACTGGAGGAAAGTTAAATGTTTCAAAGGAATGGATGTGCTATGATTTCTGATTTCCAATATTTAAACTAAATTAACTTCACTGTGCTTTTTCAGTGGTGAATTATGCAGTATGATGATTATATTTCACTAGAGCCCTGATGAAAAGTTAAATAAGCTTTAAGAATTTACATAGGTTTGCCCTGGCTGGATACTGCTGTTAGAGCATCATCCTGATATGCCAAGGTTGCAGGTTCGATCCCCAGTCAGGGCACATACAGTCCATAAATGAGTGTGTAAGTAATTGGAACTAAATTGATGTTTCTCTCCCCTCCCCATTCCTTCTTTTCTCTCTAAAAAGCAATAAATTTTTAAAAATTTAAAGAATTAACGTAAGTTTCATGTTGAACTCCTGAGTCCAGTAGAAGCGTGGGAGCTGTGTGGGGCCACCGTCCTATCCACCCCAGGTTGCCACCTCTGCCTTCTCCATGTGCAGGGCCTTGGTGCCTCTGCTCCCCGCCCCCGATGCTCTCACCCTGCCCAGGAGTCAGTTGATCATATAGCGTTTGATGACATCTCACTAGTGGTTCTCTGCTGGGGTAGTGCTGGGCCATATTTTTGGTTTTCATGTGTATTTAGTGCACAGCACCAAATATGGTAACATCCTAGGTGCTAGGGACAATCACACCAAATAAAGAATTCCATCTAAAACACCCATAGTGGTGTTCCCTTATTGAGAAATGTGTTCAAACTGGCAATTTTAGAATTCCACATCTAATTTTTATTCCCCAGAGTTACCAAGTCCAAAGATGCATTTTCAGAATTACAACTACTAGACAATCTGAATTTTGTAGTTTTGTTGCATTTATCTTAAATCCCCACTTGTGGAAATTGTTTCTTTCCCGTAAGAATGCTGGTGGAAACTGTGAAGCAGCTAATTAACTCTCCTGCTACACTGATGCCACAATAAAGTTTTCATAAAAAAATCACTGAGGTCGATGCAATTCTGCACAGTAGCCAGGTTCATATAAAAGGTGCCCTTTTTCCTAACACTCCTTTTTATCCTCTTTTTCTTTAGCAAAATCACTATTAAGTGTTTTACATAAATAACCAACGGGAAGAGGTTGCAGCATTTCTGTGATGAAAAATGAGTGTCTACCAGGAAATGTGGAGAACTAGCTTTGTTTCCTAGGATTCCAACGTGTAGTTTGCACTCTTACCTCTGAGGAACTTTCTGACGTGGGATTATTTATTGTACTTCAAACTAAAGTTTCAAGCACCTACATTAATTATTTCACATCATGTGCAGAATAATTTTTAATGTCAGATACAATGCACTGTACATATTTAAAATTTTTTTACTAAAAGTATATTTTGTGAGCCTTAAATAGATGGCATTATCACTGTATTGTTTTTAACAATTTTTTTCTTAATTTTTCTATTGTACTGTTATCTTGAGTAAATCCTATGCCTAAATCTTGTATAATCTTTGGAAGATTAAATTTTACTCTTGTGTGGTAGGACTATGCAGTTACTAACTTTATAGTTGGAATGTTGTGTTCCAGCACAGAGTCCACATTTATTCAGAAATCCAAGTTGGTGTCATACATTTCATTTGGATGTAAACATTGCTTTCTTTTGTTTTAAGATTTCATTTCACAGTAAACATTTTTGACAATTAACAAAATAAGAATTTATGTAGGTTTTTGGTAACAGGGAGTCTTACATCTTTTGACATGAATCGTTGTTGCCAGGAACAATGGAACATTGAGCTGGGATTCCAGCTTCGAAAAGCATTCACAGCATTGCAAGCGGAAGTCACGTTCTCGAACACCACTATAGCACTTTGCCATCCACAAAGTCTGACTGACGTAATTGGCCCAAACGTGGAGAGCGTCTGCATGAGTAACTGAATATCTTCAGGGGGCTGCATGTTCTTTTTCAGCCATCTAGCAGAAGGGCAAATGGAAGAAGTATTACCAGAAAATGCATAACCTTAGTTTTCATTTTTTCCCCATAATTTAATAAAAAGTCATGAAGGGAAATTGGGTAATTTCACTGGAAAATAGTATTCTATATCGCCACTTATTTATTTATTTATTTATTTATTTATTAATTATATGGGGTGGGACAAAAGTAGGTTTACAGTTATTCATATGAAAAATAATACAATAATTAGGGAGCTTCTGACCAAGTTGGAGGCATAAGTAGATTGTTTCACTTCCTCACACAACCAAAAGGATAACAACCAATTTAAAAAAAACTGCCAGAAAATTGAACTGTATGGAAGTCTGACAACCAAGGATTAAAGAAGCATTCATCCAGACTGGTAGGAGGGGTGGAGAAGATGCACAGCAAGGCAGCAGCTGGCTGACAGGTGGGCGAGGCAGCTTCTGATGGACCAAGTGGTGGACAAAGCAGGCGAGGCAGGTGCTAGTGAACTGGGTGGTCCCACATTCAAGTGCAGATAAACCTAGAGGAACAACTGGGGAACAAGACGGACTTTGCAACCCAGAGCTCCAGCGCCAGACAAATAATCCTCAAGATCTCTGGCTGTGAAAATCTGTCGGGGTTGCAGCAGCAGGAGGAACTCCCAGCCTCACAGGAGGGTTTGTTGGAGGGGCCCACAGGATCCTAGAATGTACACAAGCTCACCCTTCTTGGAATCACCACCAGAGGGTTCAATTTGCTTGTGGGTGGTGGAGGAGGTGACTGAAAGCAGGGCAGGCACTCAGCAACTGCTATAGTTCTCTCCAACCCATCCCCCACATGCAGTGCCACAATGCAGCAATGTGGGTGGTTCCACCCTGGGGAATATTAAGGCTCTGCCCCTTACAATGTAACAGGTGTGCCAAGACAAAGAAATATGGCCCAAGTGTGAAAGAACAGATCAAAACTCCAGAAAAACAACGAAGTGACAAGGAGATAGCCAACCTACCAGATGCACAGTTCAAAACAATGGTAATGAGGATGCTCACAGAAATGATTGAGTATGGCTGCAAAATGAAGATGTGAAGGCTATACAAAATGAAACAAAAATATGCAGGGAATGAACAGTGAAGGGAAGGAAACCAGGACTCAATGTTTGCAGCAGAAGGAAGAAATAAACATTCGACCAGAACAGAATGAAAGAAACAAGAATTTTTTTAAAAATGAGAGGCTTAGGAACCCCCAGGACAACTTTAAACATCCCAACGTCCAAATCATAGGGGTGCCAGAAGGAGAAGAGGAAGACCAAGAAATTGAAAACTTATTTGAAAAAATAATGAAAGAAAATTTCCTCAATCTGTTAAAGGAAATAGACATAAGTCCAGGAAGCCCAGTGAGTCCCAAACAAGTTGGACCCAAAGAGAAACATGTGAAGACACATCACAATTAAATTATTCAAGATTAAAGATAAGGCAAGAATCTTGAAAGCAGCCAGAGAAAAGGAGACAGTTCCCTACAAAGGAGTTTCCATAAGACCATCAGCTGATTCCTCAGAAGAAACCTTACAGGCAAGAAGGGGCTGGAAAGAAGTATTCAAAGTCATGACAAGCAAGGACTACATCCAAGATGACTCTATCCAGCAAAGCTATCATTTAGAATGGAAGGGCAGATAAAGTGCTTCTCAGATAAGGTCAAGTTAAAGGACTTCATCATCACCAAGCCCCTATTATATGAAATGTTAAAGGGACTTGTCTAAGAAAGAGGAGAAGATCCAAACTATGAACATTAAAAGGACAACAAACATAACTATTAACAACTGAACATAAAAAAAAATCTAAGCAAATAACTAGAACAGAAACAGAATTACAGAAATGGGCATCACATGGAAGGTTAACAGCGGGGGAGGGAGAAGAATGGGGGGAAGGTATAGGGAATAAGAAGTACAAAATAGACAGTGGGGGGTAAGAATAGTATAGGAAATGGGGAAGCCAAAGAACTCACATGTATGATCCATGGACATGAACTAAGGAGGGGAATGCTGGAGGGAATGGGGTACAGGTCAGAGTGGGATGAAGGGAAGAAAATAATGGGATAACTGAAGCATAATCAAAATATACTTTAAAAAATAAATACATATATAAACAAAAAAGAGCTAAGCTTTGCTTACAACTAAAAAAAAAATACAATAATTAAGAGCCCTGGCTGAGTGGCTTAGTTGGTTAGAACATTGTCCTATACGCTAAGAAGGTTGCATGTTCAGTCCCCCATCAG
>PVKM010021890.1:0-22222 GCA_004027735.1 Carollia perspicillata | reverse complement strand
CAAAGAGGTTAAGTGACTAGCCCGAGAATATATAGCTAGTAAGTGGTGAAGCTGGGATTTGAACCCAGAAAGTCTGGCTCGAGAATCCATTCTCTTAAGCACAGTCTTTGACCCTGACCACACCCTTCAAATAGTCTTTTCAGTAAATTCTCTTTGAGTATTTCTTTAGATCTCTCCTTCTTTTCTGCTGTAATTCTGTTCTAGATGGTCTATTGTCTTTCACAATCTTGCATATTATTCCAAAGGTCAGGGAGATACTCAAAAAACTAATTTGGACTTAAAAGACCTTCGATATATTTTATATCGAAGTCAAATGCTAGGTAAAGAAAGTCTATTAATTATAAATGAAAAACATAACACTCCTTATCTCTTCCCTAAAGAATATATTCAATGTGTGAATGAGAACACAAGTCTAAAATCTCTTATCTAAAGACACAGGAGCCAAAGAGATTTTGGAAATGATTTGGAGTTTTGAAAAGCCATATACTGTATATTGTATACATGGTATGTGTATTAAAAGTATATGATTATATTACATAATGAAGTGTCTAGGGAAGCCTTTTATAATTAAAGAATTTTGCTGCAAGAAAACGTAGTCATATTCACACTAAGTGGTATAGATAATGGCTATAAATAGTTCTTGTCAATAGATTTTGTTTTGCTGACAAATGGGGTATGGAAAAACTCTCAGTTTTCAGAAGTAGTTTGGGATTGTGGCCATACAGAACTGGGCCAAAGACAACAAAAGTAAACTTAAACTTTCATCAGAGAGAAGAGTGCCCACTTCCCCCTTCTAGTACTGATCACCTCCTCAGGGAAGAGTATGGAGTTCTAGAGCTCTATTCCTTCTCCAGGTCAAGACCAAAGGGATTCTTTTCCTTCCTTGAGGTTCTGTAGACTCGGCAGTCTGTATGCTATGAAACACCAACCCTCAGAGAGAAATAAGGGATTTTGCTTTCTAGAGTGAGAATATTTTCTGTTCGTACCTCCAGGCCCCTTTCTTGGAAAGAAGACCTGCAGGGATGACACTCGGCTTCTGACTAGGTTTGTCCAGTGGGGGTCCCTGCCAGGAGACGAGAGTGGGAGAAGAGCGGTGTCTGGGTGCTGGTCCCTCAGTCAGCTCCTTCCTGAGTGGCCACCTTGTGATGGCTGTGACCTTCAACTACAGCCACAGCTTCGGTCACAGCACTTCTTCCCAAGTGGCTCTCTCTCCTTCCTGGTGTCTATTACCTTTTCCCCTGTCCTTGCTCCTTCAGGCCCATGGGAGTGATTACCAGGTTCCCCACCTCCGGGGGGTTCCTGAAACCCAACCCACATCTTTGCACCTATCATTTTTTTGAGCTCTCCCAATTTGAGTGCACCCTCTATGTCCTGACATTGATTGGTACAAAAACCAAGATCAATTAAAAAGTAATAACAATTGAACTAATCTGTGCCCAAGAGTTAAATCAATTTAACTGTTGCTTTCAAATAGTAATTTAATAGACAGTTATTGTGAAACCAGTATCATTTAAAAAACCATTTATTTATTAAAGAGTAAAGAATAATAATTTTCTAAGTGAACAGGAGAAGGGTTTCCACTGGAGGGTTAAAGAAGGAGAGGAGCATGCCCTTGAGCAGTGAGCAGTATCATCCTAGTCAGGGGCGTGAGAGTCTGATTAAAAAATGTTAATCTCCAGCTCTAACCACAGCCTTCATAATCTTCCACTCCATTTTTAAAACAAGTCCTGTTAACTCTTCTCAAATGCTTGTGATTCCCATTTTCCCTTTCCCAGCATTTGAAACATCATAAACGTGTCAACGTCTTTCCCATCTGTGACTATTCACGTGGTTTTCTTTTTTGGACACCAGAAAGGCCCCCAGAAATCTGTGAGGGGACTGGTGACCAGGCAAAGATATCACAGGTGAGGTCATCCGGGGCAGAACCAAGACTGCATGTGTCCAGCTGTTTACCTCCCTTCCCATGGCCACCATGGGATCACTTTTCCTTGAAGTCCACCTTAAGTCACCTGGTTCTGCCATTCTTTGGTTGTTTCCACTCACCCAGAGTGTGTGTTCCAAAGGCATGTATGTGCCCTCACAATTCTGCCTCTACAATGCCGTAAAAGGGAGACCTAGCTGTGCAAGTGGAGATTGTTCATGAGAGTCACAAATTGACAAAGCTTTAAGCACTGCCAGCCACTTACAGGCCTCTCTGCTTTATTCTTTCCCCAACCACACCTTGTTTGTCTTCTACCCTTGACGTTTGGGGAAAAAGACAAGGGTAGAGAGGGCCAGTTCATCTTAGTTCCATGCTTTCAGGGTTGTATTGTCACTGTCCTGCAGCCAGCCACTTCTTTGCTGGGTCTGAGGTTCATTGCTCACCCTTTAGGGCAAACCATTTTTCCACCAGCTCCTAACACATGGTGTATGATCAACAAATGACGAGAAACAATGATGGTATATGTGCATGCAAGAAAGTTCAAATGATTGGACTCTCTGCTTTAATATAGAATATATAGAGCTCAGTCATAGAGAAAAACAGTGTAATGGATGACCTAATAAGGGCTTGCTTGACCCTTCCCCTCCTCTGTTTTCTGCAACAAAGGGTCAAAGGGCAGAGCATTACAATAACATCTACACTTCTTCCTACTCCTGCCCCTAATTCTGGCATCCATTTCAAGAAAAGAACATGAAGCTGGGAAAAGTTTTTATCTGCAACTCAGTTGGATCTCTCCAACCTCTGCAAGGATTATTCTCCTGATGGCACACTGAATTTCTCATCTTATCTATTGTGCTAAAAGTCTCTAGATCATGCCTGTCTTGAATTACATGCCTGTCTATTGTCTTAGCCATGTGACTTGGTAAAGGGACAATGGGAGGGGTTGTTGTGGCTGATGTGGGGCCAATGCCCCACCTCATACTCCATGGACCCTCTGATGTTCACAGCAGAAGGTTTTCAGCTACAGCACAGTGAATTCTTCCTACCTGGAGCCTGAGGGTTTTCTCCCGTTTGCACAGGAACTCTCTTAGCAAGTGTGAGGGGATGAACAATGGTGGGCAGGATGCCTTGACAGGCAGCCTTCAACCAACAAGGCATGAGAGCAGTAGATACATGTCCAGGAGAACCATTCCAAGTCCTAGTTCACACAGTTCTTCATGGGTGCCCAGAGGGAGAAGTGGCATGATACCCATTGTGCTTGGTAGTCTTATCCATTAGGGCCACCTATATTGTCTTTTCCTTTACCCTGCCCCCCATACTCCAAATTCACTTCCAGGGTTCACCTCCTGAAAGATTACCTGCATCCAAGTACCTCTCCAGGGTCTATTTTTGGAGATATGAAAACTAAGATAGCTGTGTAACAGTGGAAAATAATGGTAGGATATTGTAGCCCACCCCACCATTCTTTTGACATTGTTTCTGTAAGTGCTGACTTTGACTAATATGTAGCTTGTAGATGAACAGCATGTTTGTATAAGAATCCTACGAACTAACTGCAGAAGATACAGACCCTGACCATCAAGCATCCCAGCTCCCGGAGATATGCTGACCTTCAACCATGGAGCCAGGATGATGTGAAGGCAAGATGACATGAACCCATGATGACTAAAGCAGGACAATGCCCTTGGAACCATCATTTGCCTTATTGGAATGGACTGTGCTCATCTGTGTGTAGAGAATTTTGCAACATCCTCCCTTGATCTCTTTGTTTTGTTCCCCTCCCTCTCCTTATAAAAACCTCCACCTCCAAAGAGAGGTGGAGATGGGCTTTGTGACGTGAGTCCCCCATCTTCCAGATGGCCAGCATCTGCAGATAAACCACTTTCCTTTACATCAGCACCTGTCACTTTCGTAGCATCAGGCAGCCAGACCTGCATTTTGGTTAGAGCTGAAAATTTTTTTAAAAATCATCTATAGTTGCTTTCTGCTCCTCCTACTTACCTGCCATTTACTCTTCCACCCCACTGAAAGCTGGCCTCTCTCCCTGCCACTTTGAACTCTAAATACTGTCAAATCCAGCAATCCTGTCCTATCATACTTGACCTCTCAGTAGCAGTTGACTGACCATTTCCTCCTTGGAGCACACTCCTCTTGGCTTCTGGGATGGACTTCTCTCTTTTTTCTTCTTTCCATAGAGCTTTCTGTCATGATCTCCCTCAAACATGCCCTTTTTTGCCACTTCCCCCGTAAGCATCCACATCCCCCAAAGCTCCGCCTCAGCCCTCTTCTACGCTCATTCCTCACAGTTGCTGGAGGTCCCACCAATTGCAGTGGCTTCCATTTATCAAATGCCAGTGAGGCCCCAATCTATGTATCCTGGCCAGGCTTCTGTGTTGAGCCCTACCCTGCTCCTAGGCAAATTTGCCCACTGGGCAGAAACTCCTGAATGTTCCGTGGGTCCTCATTAAGCATGCCTCCAACTGAAGTCTTTGTGATAGTACATCCTCCCTCTACCCCCAAGAAATTCAGCAGAGAAGAATAGAAGAGAGGCAGGAACATGAGGAGGTGGGGTTGAGAAAGGTTATGACTGTTTTTACATTAGAAACACTTGAACCAGAATGAAAGCTGAATGAAAAGAACTAGTGGAAAGAAAGAAGACAGGCACAGAAGAAGCTGAGTTCCTGAGACGGTGGAAGAGAAGAACTAGAAGGAAGAAGATAGGTTCCAATTCAGAGACACTTGGAGGTTCAAGGGAAATAAGTTGATGGCATTACTGCTAGCTGGTCTCTGTTTTCTCTTTGAACCAGAAGGCAAGATTATTTTCTGGGAGTGGAGTAAAATGGGGGATTTGAGGGAAAAGATAAAACTGTGGAATGAAGCATGAGTTAGAATGCAAGAATAGGAAGCTCAATACAAACTGACTTAAAAAGAGAGAGAGAGAAAAAAAAAACAGGACATTTACTGACTGATGTAACTGGATGGTCAGTGTAAAGGCAGACCTGGATGTAGGCATTGTTTGACCCAGAAGCTCAGGATTCCATATGGCTTCTGCGATTCTCTTGTCCACCCTGCCCTTCACGTTTCAGCAGTCAGAGTCACACTGCAACACCCAGAAGGGCAATGCTGTGCTCTGCAGATCTGCAGAAGAGAGAGAAATCTTATTTCCCAGAAGCCCCTACAGTTGTCCCATTGGGCCATATTAGGTGGTGTGTTTATTTGTGATGAATGAATCACTGTGGCTAGAAGAGTAAGAATGCTGATTAGCTGAAACCCTTCTGGCCCCGCCCCTGGAGACAGGAATGAGAATGGGGAAGGGGCACTTCTTCAGAGAAAAACCTGAGGGCCTTTGGGAGGAAAAGTGGGGCATGGAAGTCAACCAATAATGTCCACCATAGTTCATTTCTGAAGAAAATGTGAGAAGCCACTGTTGATAGATTTGTTAAGGTAAGCTTATGCTGGGTTGGGGCCCTGAGGAGTGTAGATCAGAGACATTTGTCGTGGTGTCATGCCTCGTGGTTTTATGATTGTCTGAGGCAGTCCAGAGTAGGCTGATGGTGGGAGGGTAGAAAGTGAACAATGGGATCGATCTGAACTTGGAGGTTTATCACATATGTGTAAGGACAACTGGGCCAGATTTGAGTTGAGGGTAATAGAGTGCTTGAAGTGATGGATGGGAGAAGAAGGGAACTTGGAAGCGAGCTGATAGGTCTGGGTAAAATGGAGTGGGTTAAGGGACCGAGTGTGAGATGAACTCAAAAAAGGTTGTGTGGCAGGGAGCAGGGAGTGTGAATGCACACACAGAAGACAGCAAGTAAGGTGCAGTGAGCTGGAGAGAGAAAGCTGACAAATAAGAATGAGGGTAAAATACTGGCATTTAAAATTTAGAGGGAGACAGTGATGGCAATGGGCTTTAAATTTTCTACATCAAAAAACATGACACACATGTGACAAGTTACATGGACTTGATAGCAACACAATAACATGTGAAATCTCACACCGGCCTCAGAAATCTGAGACATATCCCTAAGCTTTCACCTACTTGGGTGTCATGTCCCTTACCTGTCACCCAAATGGCAAAGAAGCAACTCAACTGCAAAGAGTTCACCAACGCCATGCCGTTATTTCTTCTTGTCCCTGGAATGCCATCAGACACTGCCACCAATCAGTTAGATGACAAAAGTCCAACCGATGATAATCACAGTGCCTCTTCAGAAGAAAAAGATCACTTTAGCCCCTGCCCAGATACTTCAAAGGACTTGACACCAGGACAGGACAGTGGTTCTGAAAGTGAATCTGATGGAGAACTAGGAGACCCTTCCACTGAGTTAGTTTCTATACTTTGCTGAAGAATGGAAAGATAAAGAATTGCCCATGGATCATTTTAATTCAGAACCTGATGAAATCCAACCCTACAGCGAATGCTGTGTGCCGAAAATAAACAGTGTACAAAGTGACCTTCAGGCCTCTTCCCCAGGAACAATTTTTACCGAAGGTAGACACAGAGGAAATTTACCGCTGCCCAGAAGCGGGTCTGTTTTCTGATATTTGAGGTTAACAGGAAAGCTGACATCGAGTACTGCATTTTGTCCTGGAGCAAATACACAGATCTGGTTGTTAAGTGCTGGGTTGTCGGTGGACCTCTGTGTGATGTTAAATGTGACCCAAACCGACCTCCACTCAGTTTCCACATTCTTTCTGTCTGGGTCACTGTGACACCAAAATGACATTTAAAGTTTTACACGTTAAAAATTCTGGGGCCCTGCTAGAGTCTACTGCGGATTCTGCACCCCATGTCAGTGGCATGTGAGCTCTCTTTTTCCCGTGGGACCTGTTTTTCCTAGTAAAGAAACAGCGTACTGCCAGAAATGTATTTGGATTCCATCCAAAGACATCGATCATAATCCATCTTTGTCTTTTCCGATGTACATGGCAGGCAATAATGAGTCCTTCATCAAGGATATTTCCAGGTCTGTAAAGGACTCCTCTAAGAAATTCATGAAAATCGACAATCCTTCTCATTGTCAGAAGTTATTGCAGAGTGGGAAGAAAGACAGACTAATCAGGGAACTAGAAGCTGAAATTATCCCAGAGGTTTATATTTAAAAAAACAAAACAAAACAAGAAGCAACTTGGAGTAGCAGCAAGGATGTATATATCTTAGATATGGTATTTTGAAGGTGTCAAAATAATGCATTTTGTTCTCATTTTTTTTTCTATTTATAAGAAAGCAATTGTTTTGCTAAACTTATAGCTTATTCCAAAGATGCTGTGGAATTTCAGTATTAATCTTCAATCATGGTAACACTAGGCTACGCCATTTGTCCTGAAAGTGTTTGAGGCTGGGCAGGTTAACGGGGGGGATTTGGGCAACCGGAAGAAAAGAGGCGGAGCCATTGCAACGTCTGACAGACCTTGATGCCGGGCTGGGGCGATCCATGCCCATAGGCGGAAAGTCCTGACTCCCTTATACACGAAGTGAACACAAAACTGGTGGGGTGTCAATATCTGACCTTCTGGTTATATAAGAGAGCTTAAATCTGCGCATGTGGGCCCCTCCTCAAGGTTATGTGAACACTGCAGAATCATAGTTGCCCAGACATCCCGGTGAGGGAGCCTGACTGACCGCATTACCCCTACACCATCTCTTTCCTTTTTAAAAAAGGTTTTACATTTTCTTGAAATTTTTTTATTAAATTCTTCAAACAATGTTAGCTTCAAGGGAATAACAACTTAAGTTTAGTTTTAAAGCACAGAGCATTAAAAGTTAATGGAAAGGAGTTTCTAACAAGGGATATTGGGCTTTTCTTACTGGAAGGCATTTGAGAAATAGTTATACGAACAGACTGTCACTAGATTTCAACTATTCACTGTATACACCATGACATTTCTAAGTGACTTTGGTTTCTCCTAAATGACGAAGTTACTTTTAAACTTATTTTCATTATGTGCTCTGAATGTATGCCATAGCTTACCCAACCTAGAAGTGTGTGTGTGAAAATTTCTTTTGTATGCCTCCTTTTGTTTATTTTATAGTTTATGAAAAGTTGAAAACATGTTTTGGTTCCATTACATTAAAATGTGAAGCAAGAAAGAGCTAAACAGACAAATGAGACAAACATAAAAGAATAAAAAGACCACTCATGAAAGAGTAGAAAAAATAACATCAGGCAAACACTAACCAGGACAAAGCTGTTACAGCTATCTCAAAATGAGACAATGACTTTATCTTTTGAAGTGCTTTTTGCTTTAAGGAGTTCACTCCATAATGATAAAATTTCAATTCATAAGGAAGATATGGCTTCTAACTATTATATATCTAAAGCATAACCTCAAAATATACAATGTAAAAATTTGAGAGAAGTACAAAGGAAAATATTAAGTCTACAATAGAAAAGGATTTTTTAAACATAGTTTTGACTGATCAAGCAAATTAAAATTTAATAAATGTTTAGAAGCTGTTGATAACATGAACTCCTTATACCAAATTAAGAAATATAAATTTTAATCAAACACCAGTGCAACATTTATGAAAATTAGCTGCATATTATGCTGCAAAACCACTCTCCATAAATACCATAAGAATCAATATTCAGAGTACATTATCTGACCACACTACCATTAAGTTAGAAAGCAATAACAAAAAGATAATAAGAAATATATTTCAAAAATTTAAAACCACACCATTAAGTAGTTTTGGGTCAAGGGCCATATTGTA
This sequence comes from Carollia perspicillata, assembly GCA_004027735.1. NCBI lineage: Eukaryota > Metazoa > Chordata > Mammalia > Chiroptera > Phyllostomidae > Carollia > Carollia perspicillata. Next base: position 13,586 of record PVKM010021890.1, on the reverse strand, counting down.
AGAGACATTATTTCAAGTAAATAATAATAGAAATTTGCATGTCAAAACTCACTGGATGCAGCTAAAGAAATACCTTTGAAGAAGTTTGTAGCCTCATATGCTTAAGAAGTCTGAAAATTTATTAATTATCTAACTCAAGAAATTTTACAGAGAACAGAGTCCAAAGTAATTATATGCGGGATAATAAAGATAAGATCTTAATTAATTGCAGTAGATTGGATTAGTGCTCTCACTTCTTCTCTATTCTAGAATAGGATTATACATTTACACCCTTTACCTACAATGGGAAGATACTGCAAAGTTATCAGGCAAAATATACTTATTTGCCCCATTGAAAAAGGGATTCATCATCAATTCAGTTTAGCCAGGGGAATGTTAGTAATTTTGATGGGAACAGGAGACTTAAATATGTTTGTGCAATGTAGTTTGGTCTCTTGCATGTCTGTCATTCATCCTGAGAGAACATGCCACAGGCAGCTTCTGGTCCAAGGACGATAAGACCTGAATACAGCCTTCAACTTGGACTCAAAAGCTTGGATTTCAGCCTAGCCCAGCTGAGTGCAGCTGACTTATACATCATTTAGTAAGAAATAAAAGCTTGTTGTTTAAATGCAGAGTTTTGGTTTGTTATGCATTATTATTACAGCAATAGCAAATTCACTCATGAAACAGAACAGCTAAAGTATAGCATCACCAAATCTAAAATTTGATTTTTTGAGAAGACAACTATATTCAATCCATTACCAAGGGGAGAGGAGGAGAGAGAAAGAAGCAAATTAAAAATGATGAACATAAAAGGAGATATGACTACAGGAATATTAGAAAACTTCAAAATGAAAGAATTGCTGTGGGTAATTTCATGCCAATAAATCTGAAGACTTAAAGTAGATAACGTTCTAGAAAAACATAATTTATTCAAGTTAACTGAAAGAAAAACAAAAAGTCTGCAGAGGCTTATTAACTACTTTTAAAATGGACCAGTAATTTTGACTTCTGATTGAATAGGTGGAGTAGATGATGGAGTAAATTCACTTTTCACTGTTTCGTAGTCAAAGTGCAGCTAAAAACCCTGGATATTAAATGTAAAACAAACATAAGAAGACTCAGAAAGGTTGAGAGAAGAAAGTAGACCAGCTTGGACCTCAGGATACAAGGAACAACACCATAATGTTTCCCGTGGGTTTTTTTTCCCCTTAAAAATCCCAGATTTGAAGCCGAAGATCCTTGAAATCATAAGTCAATGGGTACAAACAAAAAGTTTCCACAATACACCCTGGCTGGTGTAGCTCAGTGGACTGAGCACGGGCTCTGAACCAAAGGGTCACCGGTTCAATTCCCAGTCAGGGCACATGCCTGGCTTGCAGGTCAGGTCCCCATTGAGGGGCCATGTGAGAGGCAACCACACATTGGTGTTTCTCTCCCTCTCTTTCTCCCTCCCTTCCCCTCTCTCTAAAAATAAATAATAAATAAAATCTTTTAAAAAAATTTCCACAATACTATGCCTCCTCTAGTCACAGGAAATAAGGGGGCCTGGGCCCACCCACCCATGCCCCTAGAGACCCAGAGGAGCCTTGGCCAGGATGTAAGGAGGCATTAGTCCCCACTCCCTTCCTGGCTGGTATCATAGGAAGAAGTCTAGAAGAGGGTTAATGCTTTCATGATCACACAGTAGAAATGAGGCCACCCTCTAGCCCCATGCTGTCAGTGGAGGTCATTTAGGAAGCACCCTTGAGGCACTCCTATACCTCCCAACCAAGGAGGCCTATGGGAGCGCCAGAGCTTCCCCCACTGCCAAGCAGTAAAACAAAGCCTTTTTTTTTTTCTTCAGGTGCTAATGGAGACTGAATGGGAAACCTGGACTTCAACTCCATCTGACAGTAACAAGGTAGCACTTCCCTTCCCGTAGCACAGCACTGTCCATGGAACTTAGCTCGAACAGAAGGTTTAAATAAAATTTAGATTATCATGATATAACACCCAATGTCCAAGTACTGATAAAAAACACTCATTATACCAAGAAATAAGATCTCATACTGAATAAAAATATCAACAGTTGCAATATAAATGACAGATGTTAGAATTATCTGACAATTTAAAGTAGCCATCATAAAAATGAATGCACAAAAACCAACCCAATTCAAAAATAGAAAAAGGACTTGAATAGATATTTCTTTACATTGATAGAAGGTATATGAATAGCCAATAAGCACACTAGTCATCAGGGAAATACAAATTAAGTCCATCTCACATGTGTTAGGGTGGCTATTATCAAAACAACAACAAAAAAAAGAAAATAAGTGTTGGTGAGGTTGTGGAGAAGTTGGAACCTTGGTGCACAGTTGATGGGAAGATAAAATGGTATATCCACCTTGGAAAACATTACAGTGGTTCTTTAAAAAATTAAAACTAGAATTACCATATGATCTATTCCATTCTGAGTACTTACCCAAAGAATCAAAAGTAGGATCTCGAGGAGATATTTGCACACCCATGTTCATAGCACCGTTATTCACAGTAACAAAGAGGTAAAAGTAACCCAAGGGCCTAACAACTGATGAGTGTATAAGTGAAATGTGGTGTATATACACAATGGAATATTGTTCAGTCATAAAAAGAAAGGAAATTCTGACACATGCTACAACACTGATGAACCTTAAGGATATTATGTTATATGAAATAAATCAGTCACACACATGCACACACTCAAAAATACTGTATGATTTCACCTATATGAAATATCTAGAATGATAAAAAATATAGAAACAGAAAGTAGAATGGTAGTTACCAAGAGTCTGGGAAAGGGGAATGAGGAGTCATTGTTTCATGGATGTAGAGTTTCAATTCTGCGACATAAAAAGAGTTCTGGAAATGAGTGGTAATGATGGGAGCACAGTGCAAATGTACTAAATGCCACTCAACCACGCACTTAGAATTGTTAAAATGATACATTCGGTTATATGTATTTTACCATAATAAGAAATTGAAAAAAGCAAAACAAAATGTAGTGATTATGAACTGTTTGAAAAAAATAAATAGTCTCATCAAAGAAATAAATGAAAATTTTAGAACTTCTCATTCTGGTACCCCTATCATTCTGATGTTGGAATGTTTAAAGTTATCCCAGATGTTCCTAAGCCTCTCCTCAGTTTTTTTCTGTTCTCGTTTCTTCATTCTGTCCTGGTTGGATGTTTATTTCTTCCTTTTGTTTCAAATCATTGATTTGAGTCCTGGTTTTCCTTCCCTTCACTGTTACTTATTTTTAGACAGAAGAGAAGGGAGGGAGAAGAGAGAGAGAGAAACATCAATGTGTGGTTGCCTTTCATGTGCCCCCTACCAGAGACATGGCCTGCAACCCAGGTATGTGTCCTGACTGGGAATCCAATCAGCAACCCTTTGGTTCACAGGCCAGCACTCAATTCACTGAGCCATACCAGCCAGGGCTCCTTAGTTGGTTCTTCCACCCCTCTAGTTCTGTAAATGCCAAGGTGTCCCCAGGGCTCAGTCTTTGGACCTCTTCTCTGTTTACCCCCACTTTTTAGATGACTTCCCAGCATCTAAGTGACCCTGTGCCCACTCTCTCTCTCTCTCTCAGACAGCTCACACAGCCATACCAATCATCCTGTCCCTTGGACACACCAACCACATTTCCTACCGCAGGGCCTCTTCCTGAAATGTTCTCATCCAAGATATTCTCCTGGCTTACTCTTTTACTTCATTCAGATCAAAGAGTCCTTCTGTGGCCACTCTCATTATCTTGTTTTTAATTTTTATGGCCCTCCATTACTGCATGATGTGTTATGTGTTTGCTTTTCAGAACATTTTTATTCCTTTTATTAAAATTGTTTACTTCCACTAGAACATAAGTCCCAGGAGAAACTACGTTCCTCACTGATATATCTGTATCATATAGAAAAGTATCTGACCCATGATAGGTACTTAATGAGTATTTTTAAAAATATTTTATTTATTTACTTTTAGAAAGAGGGCAAGAGAGGGAGAGAGACAACAATGTGCAAGAGATAGATTGATCAGTTGCCTCTCACATGCCCCCAACCAGGGACCTGGCCCACAACTCAGGCATGTGCCCTGACTGGGAATCAAACCAGCAACCTTTTGGTTTGCAGGCTGGTGCTCAGTCCACTGAGCCACACCAGCCAGAGCTTACTGAGTATTTATTCAAAGAATTGAATAAAGCATGGATTGGACCCAAACTGGCAACTGGCAGAGCAGAGAGATCCAAGGTCAAGGGCATTGGGGATTTGAGGGATTTGGTGAAAACGTAGTTGGCACATTGTCCGTGGATTCAAAGGTACAGATGGAGGTGAGAGAAGTCAGGAGGTTGGGTAAATTGGGATACAGGTGGTGGAGATGGTCGGGGAATCAGTGAACAGTTACAGTGGGAAGAATAGAAGAAAAAATCTCTAGTCAAAAAGGATTTCTGGTGTTGATTGTTTTGGAAAAAAGGAAGCATGAGCACATTGAGTGATTATGAATTTCCTCAGAACAGGAGCTACATTTTTATCTTTTTATCTTCTGTGCTCAGTATAGTTTAGCACACACTAGACCCTCAGTCTGTTGGTATATGGGGAGACCCAATTTCTAGGCCCCGCAGGTGCACACTTTTATTCTGGTTCCTCATATTTTCCAAATGGTATTGTGTTGGCCAAAAAGTCCATATGGTTTTTTAAAGAGAAAATAAAAGACACATTTCCACGAATACCTTTATTGAGTTGGATATTTTGAGTATGTTGGCTATCTCCAGTGTGGCATAATGTTCATTGTTCTCAGTTAATGTCCTGAGTTGATTGCTAGCAACTTCAACTGGTCTACCCAACCCTAGAGCACCGTTCAGCGAGAAATCTTTAGCTTGACACTTCACAAACCACTTTTGACGCATTCACTCAGTCACAACACCTTCTCCACACATTCTGCAAATCTTTCTTTTGCATTTCAGTTGCATCTCTACTTTTCTTGAAATAATAAAGCATAATATGCCTAAAGTGTTGCATATTTCTGCCTTCTTCAATATTAAATTCACCAGCACATTCACCAATTTTTTTAAATGCATGCTTATATGACAGCTATCACAATACAATCTAACAAAATTGTTTCAAATGAAGTTAAAGACAACTAAGTGTTACTAGAGCCATCTTACAGGAAAAAAATGAACTAAGTTTTGGGCCAACACACTACAATGAGAACATCATATTTTTATGCTGTGTTCATGTCTTACAATCAATGATTCCTTCATTCATTGTCACAAGGGCTCCTCCCTTCTTCTTAAGGAACTTGGGGCAATGCAAATCAGGCCTCCTGAGTTGGAGGTAGAAAAACTAGCCAGATGTTGCTCAGAAACTGGTGACAGAACTAAGACTCAGGTACCTCATTGGCATAAGCAGGGTTCACTAGATGTTCCCCCTAAATTCTTCTCAATTTCTGATGCTACACTTTCAGACTCACTAGTTTTAAATGCCTCTGCAGATGTCTTCTTTTTGACTTTACCCTTGCAATTTCTGATGTTCTAGTCCACCTCTCTGCTTGTCTGCTGAGTCACTTCCTCCTTCTTTGTAGCTACAGTCTTGCATATTGCACCCAGATTAACCAGGATACCCTGCTACATTGTAGATTTCTTGCACTCAACATAGGTCCTGATACACAGGAGGCATGCAATGAAAGCTTGGTGAATCGAGTTGAACAGTGTTCAACATTGGAACAGTGATGCAAGGGAAGAGCCAAAAGCCCAGGCAGTTCCAGTTTGACCAATGGAGAGCCTTTCAATCCTCCCTTCTCTTCCATTCCCCTCCATGTTCTTTCCTAAGCAATAGGTGGTAAAGACAGGTCTAGCTTCTCAGAAACGCAAGATGGAGTCTTGGATAGACAGAAGAGAACAAACACAATCCTTAGGATTGTCGATGACAACAGGAACCTTGCAAAAATGCATCCCTCCAAAATAGACACAACACAAAACAAAAATATCCCATTCCCTCGGTTGCACTGGAGGTATACTTGAATAGAGACAAAGTCAGTCATTTTCAATGATTTCACTTCCACATTACATGAGAGAGGGCAGGGAGTTATGTTAAGAGATCATCAAATGACTTGAAAATGTGGACACTTTCTACTTTCTTATCATGGAATTTTGATATTTTTTGATGGATCAGGTCTCAGACTTGGCCCTGATCCATAGTTAAATTTGGGGGAATGAAAAAATCACAATTTTCTTTGATGAGACCTTGCCCAGGTAAATGTAATGCTATTTTTGTCCCAGGATTGAAGAGAAGTGAGTAAAAGTTGGAGTACAGAAGTAAGCAAGTAGAATCAAAAGCAGGGGTAATTTTCTCCACTAGGAATATTTAGGTAAAGTTTGGACTGTAGAGCAGAAACCTCAACTCCTAATGTCTCCATAGGACATTAAATATGTAATAACACCATTGATGACAACTGGTGAGCTGTCCTGGTAATAGCAACTCTGGCATAGCAGATGTGCTTGAACATGACACCAATAGCTCAGATATCAGAGGATATTGGTATCCTTTCAGCATAGATACAGGTATCTCCAATACCTCACATGCGCTTTGATAGCTCATCAAGCATAGAGAGGTGTGATGGCCATGAAAAGGGACACATTGGTCCAGTGAGCTAAAAAATATAGTTCTAAGAAAACCAAGCATGCGAAACATAATCACCAAGACAAATGGAGTTGTCAGCTGGCATCGACACTTCCCCCAAATCATTGAGAAGGCGCATGAGGGTGCCAAAGGTCATTTAAAATAGACAGTAGGGAACCCAGAGAAATGCCATGGGCTGACAGTATTGCCATCTTTGCTTATGGGTGTTGATTTTGAAAAGGCCAGTGGGGTTGGTTGGTAAGTTAGCATGGTCTGTAAAGGAGATAGAGCTTTATTCCCATGTAGGGAATTATGTTCAGGTGCATGGCCGTGGGAGGACTAGAGACAGAGTCTGAATTTAAGAGAAACAATCACTGGGAACCAGGCAGAGAGGAGGGGTGTCCAGGCCTCCCAGGTGAATGAGATATAGAAGCAGCTGGGGTGATCCTGGAAGATGATTTCCAAAGGCTCTCACTAGATGGCGATGTCCATCAGCACACGAGTCTGTAAAGGTTTCTCTGAGAACAGAGCATGGGCTGAATGAGAAAAGTCATTTTAGAAGATGGAGGATCAGGGAGGCAGGTCAATGTGGTCTAAGATCACTAATGACTAGACTTGTCCCAGTCTCCTCACCTCAGACTTCTAGAAATAAAGAAGTCACCTTAGGTTCTGCTCCCAGAACTGTTGAACTTATTTTTAACATCCAATCTCCCTTCTTTACCACCTAAAACTAGAAGGGCCAACCCGGTAGGTCAGTTGTCTTGATTTCAGTCTAGAGGTCAGGAGTCTTGGATGGCAGCTATGCTGTGACTCCCCATGACATGTGGGGTGAAATTCAAATGCTACTGCTTGGCTTATAAGATATTCTCCATGGTGCAGAATTTCCTTTTACCATAGCCTCTGTTTTACTTGAAGCTTCTTAAACTGTGCACGATGCTTGTATTCTGAAACCTGTGATTTCAACAGCCCCTGATCTGCTTTATGGAGAAGCATCTCCTAACCCATTTAGGGGATGTGATCACTTTCTGCCATTACCTTGTTTGATCTGTAATGTTAAGGATATAGGTTGGAGTGGTATGATGCTCAGAGACCTCAAAATGCCTACACATCCTCTCCTAACAATCCCCTACTAAATCAGTCAGGACTTTCTTGGGTGTGACAGAAATCCAATTAAGTTTACCTTAGAGAAAAAGTAGATGTTATTGATTTCAGGAAGGGTATAGATATAGCTGAGGAAGATTGGAAGCAGGGATTACATGATCTCTCTGGAACATTCTTGCTACTTTTCTCTATTGCTTTAATTGTCAAGTTCATTCTCTTCTGCTTGGGGAAGACATGAATCCTAATTGCTTTATGCTCATCTCTTGCAAACTTCACTACCAGAAAGGAAAGAGCTCTTCCCAATCAGGATTCTGTTAAACAACTCTAAGGAATGACACTTGCAAAAGATGGACATATGGCCAAAGCAGGGTCAATCATTACTGTTGTCGAGGGATCAGGTGCCTGATTAGGTGTCTGTCTTGGGTCATGTGCCTGACCATAGCTTATGATTGACAGCCTCCCACTCAAACTGCATGATTAGAGCAGGTAAGGAGAATTTTTCAAAATGAAAGTGCTCTTACTAAAGGAAATTGATAATTGGGAGAGGGAGAGGGTACTGGGCAAGCAACAACACCGTCCATTTTCCAGCCCTCCCAGGTATGCAAAGGACACACAAGAAATGAAAGCAGAATTAGGCTAATGCATCTTTATTACTGGACAGGTTAATGACGTATTGCTCTCAACACAGACCTCCTAATTATGCAAAAGATTTGGGTTTAAGCCTTGAGTCTGAGGCTTACACAGGGCTTGTTACCTCTCCCTTAAACTCAAAATTTATAGATCAGTAACCAACATGCCTAGGAAAAGAGAGAGCAGAGCTTCAAAATGCAAGAATAAAGAAATTGGTGAGGTCACCCACACAATGGAGAATAGGGAGTTGTCTGGTATTTTCTCTCATTCTAACTGACAGAATAAGTACTCTGAGTCAAGAATCCCCTGCCCCACAGAGGGAGGCTTAGCTCTGCCCCAACTAGTAAAAGGTGACCCCATTCATACTTCAGAAATCTGGCTACATAACAGGTCCTTTCTAGATGGTGAGTAGGAGTTAGGAAGGGTTGACTGGTGGAAGTGTTTTCTCCTCTACATTTACCCACTTTGTGTTCTGTTGGTCAGTGAACTCAAGGTTGGTCAGTGAACTCAAGGTTATGGTCCTCACTCAAGTCTATGGTCAACCAGGAAAAACACAACCCACTTCAGTGGGAGAGACCATCAAGGAAAACTACTGAGGCTGCCCCCTAACATTTACTAATTTTTATAAATTCCTGGGACCAGAGAAATGGGCAGTTTCACTTCTGACTCTAGAAACTTCTAAAATGGATAGAATAAGTAATTTAGCCCAAGGTCATAGGCTTACTAAATATTGACCCCCCTATTTTATTTCCCAACCCAAATAAATCCTAGCCCTATAACAAAATCTGTTCAACAGAGCAGTAACCACTTGAGTAGCATGTGCACAGTGCCTTTGATATAAAAAATGCCCCAAACGAAACCATATGAATCCATTCCCTTTATTAAATTCTCTCAGAGATATTTAAGTTTTAGTATATTTTTTCTTTGTTATCATGGAGAAAATAAAATATCTCTTCCCTTGGGGAAAGTAAAGTCTTAGAGAAATTGTAGGCCAGAAGTCTCATTGCAATTTTCTCATTCTCCCCAATCTCAGCTAGAGACAACCTCACTCTGTTGATTGTTTTTACTTCCCCGAACATGGCCTTCTCTACCCATCACCGTTCTCAGATCTTGCCCTGCCTTTCTCTTTGCCCTGGGAGACTGGTCCCTGGGAACTGCATTATTGGAGCTTGCTGATTTCACATCATGTTCAGCCAATGAGAGCCATTAATAGGAGGTGGGTAGTTGGAAAGAGAGGTTGAAAAATAACTATTTTTTTGCAACTTCCTCCCTGCTTTAGGATACATTTCTGGCAGCGACCATGTACTTTGAACAACTACAAGTTTTGTCTCATAGTCCCTTCTCCCTACTTCTAGCTCTCACTGCACTAAGATTACACTTTTTCTTCTTCTTTCTTATTAGTTAAGGGTATTATCATGTTTCTGCTGTTGACAGCCTTGGGTGATGGGTGCATCAACAACTCTGTTGATTCCCTTAATGCTATTCATACCTCTGAAAGTCCTTTAATTAAGGCCTCTTCCATTGAACCACTGGAGTTGCATCCCATTTCCTGCTGTGACCTTGACTTCACACTGAAATACCTGGCACCAGGCAGCCTGAATAAAGTGCATTCTTCTTCAACAGCAGTAATTGGGATGTCTTCCACCAGTGTGGATAGAATCATTTCAGCACCTGCATTGTTGAAATAATTCCAACTTCAAGTCTCATCTGTTCCACTTTTCCAAAGTTCCAAAGGGTAAGAGGACATATGGAAATCATAGCACCAATCCTAGACTCATATCATTTAGTTACAACAATGTCATTATCTAAACAAGAGTGATGTTTCCAGAACACAGTGGAATTACAGACTCTAACCCTACATTGCTGTTGCCAGCTGTCAACACTAACACAGAGGAAGTGCTATCTGGGGGCATTAAGGTAAACAAGAAAGTGAAAGAGAAGAGAAAATCATTTCAGCCTCACTGTGATGTCAGTTGTGGTTGTCAATAATGCTGTTCACCAAGTACCTATCTTCCTCATTTCCAGACACAGGAAATGACTACATTTTCTGGTCCCTTATGGTTGGGTGGGGTCTTATGAGTAATTCAGCTAAAGAATCATGAGTAGAAATGATGGTAAATGATGTGTATCTGTATGTGGGTGAACATTTAATACCTGGTGTGTGACTCTCCAGAGTACTCTTTCCTTCTCCAAGTTCAAAATGGTGGACAAATTTATCAGCCATGGTCCCTGAATGACTTTGATGAGCAGAACACCTAGGTGAATCCATTATGAACATGAAGCATGAGAGAAAAAAATCCTTGAGCCACCAAAATGTGGAGATTGTGTATTATAAATCATACAATAAATATTTTTGATAAAAAATATTTTTAACACAGTAAAAGCCCAATAAACTCAATGACCTTTACCACTTGCTTCTTTCCTAAGCCTTGTAGAAGCCCAATTTGAACTATAGAACCTGTGCCTAACTTGTGGTTCAAAACCCAATGAAATACATTAGGACCTCTGTCCCCCACTCTCTAAAATAGATCGCTTAGGCCTTGGTTGAATTTGTTACCTCAAAGGCAGCACCCAAATCCCTTTCCTTATCTAGTTTTCCTGTAGCATCAGTTCCCATGGAGAAGGAAAATAAATCTTCTGAGCAACATTTGAGAATGTTTTTTTTTTTTGAGATGAGGAAGACTTGTGATAGCAAACGCTCTTCTACGCAAAGATTAAAGGACTCATTTTGAATTGCACTTGCTTGGGCCCAGGCAAGAGCCCTGTCTTCAACATTTGGAGTGAGGTTAGCCACCTGAGACTTATATGTGCAGCCGCTTCCACAATCTAATGTCCCAGATTGAGTCTCTGTTGACCCAAGCAAAGATATTTCTAATGCAAGCCAAGAAAAATTCAAATTTGAACAATCAACAATTTACCAAATAAAGACTGTCTGAAGAGTAGACATAACCAAGGAAAGGCAGAAGGAGCCACTTTGAGACCATTACACTGCCTACCATGAAGATGAGCCTGTCCTCATCCACCTCTTTTGAGAAGGAGCATCTTTGGGTGTATCAGTACATGCTAGGCTTCAAGCCAGTCCCAGCCACCACTGCTTGTGGCAAGACTGTGTTACTCAGGCACCTTAGAGTGACCATGTCCAACAAGGTAAACCCATGATGCCTTTCGAATGGTTTCGTATTTCTCTCTTTTACTCTCACCCAAGGGCATACTTATCGATTTTTAGAGAGAGGGGAAGGGAAGGGAAGAAAGGTGGGACAAACATCAATATGAGAAAAACAAGGATCAGTTGCCTCTAGTACATACCCCAACCAGGGACCAAACCTGCAACCTAGGCCCTGACCAGGAATTGAACCCACAACCTTTCGATTTATGGGATGACACTCCAATGTGTAATGAGGTGCAGAGTGAGGAAAATAGGAGAAAATCTCCACCACCCTTGATTGATAGGAGGGGGAAGTGGATGATACAGCATTTAAGATACTTTGCATAACCATAGCAAGTTAATAGTGGTGCCTTTCTTCAAAGAAGAGGCTGCTGCCCCGAGTGGAAGGTGTACCTGACTCTGAGAGCACTCAGGGATGTGTGACATAGCTGTGGGAGCTTATACAGTGTCTGCACAAAAGGAAGGGGACAGATACCCACCCTGTAAGTTGCCAGGAACTCTTACCCTGACTAAAGATGGCAGCCAAAAGAAGGTAAAAAATATGGGGGAACTGGCAAAATGGCACATCACAGGAGGGGCCAGATATGAGGTCACATAAGAAGTTCTAGGCCAAGCATTTAAAATAAGAGTTGGCTGAGAAAGGAAGAGGAAAAAGCCACATGGTCTGAAAGGGTATAGACAAGAGTCAGCTACTAGGATTGGTGTGTAAGGGGGAAGTCGTGTTGTTTGAAGTAAGGGCACACTACAAGGTGTGGAGTAAGAAGACAGCAGCAGAGCTGATGGAGCTGTGTGAGACTTGCCTAACCAAGCATGGATTCATGAGAGATGCTTGGAGCTCAATGGTGACTAGAAATGTTAACCTGCAGACTTCTGCTTCTCTGGAGGACAAAGGGAGAAGTCACTCTTTTGGGACGTGTGCCTCCCTGGACTCCACCATGATGCCAAATGTTTATAAATGTCAATATATTTCAGGTGTTCCTTCTCTTACTGCAAATAAAGTGGGCAAAATGTAGTCTGGATGTTTTATGATTTGGTAGGCTAGCTGGAAAACTACAACTTCAAGAAGGACTTTCATGTGAACAGGACACAGTTGCCTAGTTTGGATCACAGAAGAAACCAGTGAGACAGCAGATTCATCGTATGTTCCTCTTATGAGTGAAGCTCATGCACTTTGTGAACAGCTTATACAACTCTATCATGAACAGGATTCTTTACAGCATAGGGCTGGAATTTCAACACCGAATTGAGGAAGCCAAGGATTTAGATCAATTGATCAAAATTCACTGTAGATATTTGTCAACCATCCATAATCAATGTCTGCTGAGAGAAAAGCCATTATGAAGGTGTTGAACTTAGCTTTCATGTTTGCAGATGGTTGGCAGGTGGGCCTGGGAGCTTGGCAAATGGAGTGCACAGAGAAAACGGAGTCTGATTTTAAAAGCTGCCATGTGTTTCTTGTCACCTTTTTAAACAAAGCTGTCTGTGGAGGGTCCTTTCCCCATCTGGAGTCTGTAGCACTATCCCTCATGGCTGACATGGAACAATGTTAAATATCTTCCGGTGATAAATACCTTGGGTTTCATCTGCATACACATACATCTCCACCACATGCAGCTGAGTAGTAGGAATCATTTTATTTTGTTCCTTTTTTTTTTTAACTGTTGTGTATTGTCTACACAAGTGGGTTTATAGGAGTTTTCTCTGAAGCTTATTGGGTAGTATATAGAGTTGTGTGTATAAAATTGTATCAATGATGAAAGTGTACATAAGCTGTTTATACTTATATTTCCTACTGTAAGCTATAGATTTATGATATTGATACCTTTAGATGTGAATTTTATGGGTTTTTAAAAAAATGTAATTGTTAATGTTGAAAATAAACTAAAACACATTTTTTAAGAACAAAAAATGTAAAGAAAAGAAAAGATCCAAACTTATTTTAAGATCCTAAACAGTGTTTGGCTCCAAAGTTCTATAAATGTACTCACTTGCTCTAGCACAACCACCCTAGTGTAGAAGGGTAGAAGTTTAATAGCATTAGATAGTATTTCCATGTCAGTCATCACCTCAGTTCACAGTTC
>PVKM010021889.1:9463-22287 GCA_004027735.1 Carollia perspicillata | reverse complement strand
TCCTTGTTCCCTCCACTGCCCCTTTCCCTCTCTCCTCCCCCCCTCTTTTCTTCTCTCCCCTCCCACCGTCCACTTCTGTCCACTCAGCTTTGAGCAGGGGGTGCTGGGGAGAGTCCAGTCTCAGTATAGCCTGTCTGGTGGTGTTGGGGGTTTCCTCTGATTCTTCATTGTTTTCTTCATCATTCCCCACCCCTGCCTCCAACTCTTACCACAGGCTGCCACCACCATCACAACAAACCCTGTGACTGACTTCCCCATTGACCACAGCTCCCCTCACTGGACAGCTGTGTTCTGACTTCCGCTGTCTCATTACTCCTCCCCTCCAGTGGTGGGAAGGGAAGTAAGAGGAAGCCCAGACTCCTGGGTCCTTCCCTCCCTTAGGAGCAATATCTCAGTGTTTGTGTAATCTCATGTCAAGCCTGTTAAAAAATAAAATGGAAGAACTCCACTCTTAGATCAGTCTAAGGTCCCAGACCCTCAGGGTCCCAGGCCTGGAGAGATTCATATTCATGCTCAAGTGCAATCTTTATAAAACTGCCCTGTTTGGAAACTATGAGGTTGCCTGTGTTACAGGACTGGGGAAATGCAGCGATGAATATAGAGGGAAGTCAGGTGTGCCCTACCCCGGCTGGCAGTAACAAAAGTTCTTCCTTGAACACTAATGCTATTGGAAGGCTCCTTGTGTTGGCTGGTGACATTTGGGAATGGAAATGGTGAGGAGGGAGCAGAGAACAGGTCACAGCATGAGGGGAGGAGGGCGGGCAGGAGGCAGGCAGGCAGGCAGGCGCAGAGCCGTGGCAGGATAAGACATGTGAAGAGGGTGGGGAGGCTGGAAAAGATTTCTCATGGGACAGAAGGTCCCTGGCACGTGTCCTGCACCCTGTAGACAGATGATCTATACAAGACACACGCACAGAGATACGGCCATGCCACATACGTGCAGACAGGTATACGTGCAGGAGTGCAGTGATACAGGACACGGGGATGGGGAAGCAGAGCGTGTAGAGCCTTAAGGAAAGATCTCAAGGTCAGGTAATGAAGGAACTGTTAAATGTCTTTGGGAGGGGTTGAGGGAAATGAGGAAGAACAAGGGCAGGGAATAGAGACAAGAAATTTCTCACCGTGGAAAGTCTTTTTTGAGGCTCAACCTGCTATAGTTAGGCACCTAGGACTTAGGTAGTCAAGGTCTTCGAGAAAATCTAGGTGTTCAGGGTAAGGTTAGGAAAAAGGGAGGGACAGGGTGGAGGCCTTGTTTGTGAGAACAAAAAACCACCATTTCCTCTTCAAAGTCACTTACATGCCCCTCCCCTTCTGCCCTAAACCCAGAGAGAAGGGAGGTGGAGTTTGTAGTACCCCCAAACTTGGCTCATTTCTGCCACTATCCTTTGATCCCCTCCTATCACCCTAAGTGCTTCCAGCTCCCTTCCTGTCCCTCGGTACCAACAGCTACTGCTCCTTAACCCCGAGGTGTGCTTTGGTTCTGTTCCTTTCTCTGCGAGTCAGACTGTGAGGTTCTTATGTTTGGTGGAGATTAGTGTTGGGTGCGGGACTAGGGACTTTAAGGGAGAACCAGAATCTGGGATGAGGCTTCTCAAGGCGGGAGGGATTTCTCAATAACCTTTCTTCTCTCTCTACCCTCTGCTCATCCAGGGCTCCAGGCCTGAGGAAGACATACCCTTGTGCCTGCCTGTCCACTTCACTCTTCTTGCCCTGCTAGTCTCTCAGGGTCTGGGACACTGACCTTTGCTGCTCAGCTAAGGCTTCCAAGGACTCTACTTTCTCTAGACCCATCCTGCTGAGTGAACCCAGGGTGCTGTCACACCTGAAGGGAGTGAGGAGTGGGCAGTCCAGGCACCAGATCAAGAGCCCTGTGGGGCCCCAGGCAGAGGAGTGAAACTGGAACCATCAGGGAACATGAGTGAATTTTGGCACAAACTGGGCTGCTGTGTGGTGGAGAAACCCCAGCCGGTGAGTCTCCCCACCCCCACCCCAACACCCACAGAAATCAGTTACCGTATACTATGAAGTAGACACACCATCTAGGATCTGCTAAAAAGCCCTCCTCTTACCTCCCTCTCTGTCAGGATAGTTTCTATGTGCAGGCAGGTCCGTACTAGAATAAAGGGGACCGGATGATGGAAGAAGTGAATAGTCCTAGCTATCACTTCCTGTTTCTGTCCATTCTGAGCTGGGCCAGGGTTGTAGGTGGAGCTTAATACCTGTCAGTTTTCTCCATTGTTTCCTCATCAGCCACAGGTGACTTTGACATGTCCTTTCTTTGTCCATTATTTACTCTGCAGGCCACTGCCCTCCCTACCCTGCCTGTGTCCTCTCCGTGTTTGCTCTTCCGGCCTTGCCTTGCATTGCCCGGTGATCTGTTATAGCGCCATATTCCCTCTCCTACCAGGCCCTTACTTAGCTCTTCCCTTAGTAGTTTTCAAGACTCATTTTTGCTTCCTCTCCTGTGACTGCAGGAGGGGGTTTCAGACATAACTCCCCTGTTTTCCACAAGCAGAAGAAGAAGAGGCGACGGATTGACCGGACCATGATTGGGGAACCAATGAATTTTGTCCACCTGACTCACATCGGCTCTGGGGAGATGGGGGCTGGAGATGGACTTGCCATGGTAATAAGGGAATGGGGTTGTGGCCCAGAACTGTTCCTCTTTTTGAAAGTTCAAGCAGGGGACAGAACAGAATACTGGATGGGAAGTAAGAAACTAGAATTCTAGTCCTGGTCTCCAGTTGCATAAACCTGGGACCTGGCATTTCAGGGCTCTGGCCTAGGCTCCCTCGTCTTTACAATCAGCAGACTGTTATTAATTGGGGTGGGAGGTATACATGTCTTTTTCCAAAAACCATATCCTTCCTTCTATTCACCTGAAGGTGAAATAGAAAACTGCTGTCTCAGTGCCACAGTAAGTCGTACTGTGGTTGGGAATGTTTGGGCAGGAAAAAGGCCAAGCACCTCTGTCTTAAGTAACATCTAATATGTGTTTCTCTCTTGAAGTAAGGGAAATGGGCCTGGAGATTGTGAAGGAGTCTCGCAGTCTCTTCACCAACTGCGAAACTCAGATAACTGTGATAGGGTCCTTTGTGAGAGGATCTTACTAGTAAAATACTAATGTTTATCTCATCCTCACAAAGGTCACTGTGGAGGAAGGCATTGAGACCTCCCTTGGAAGAATGCTGATTAATTTTAACGTTTCCAGATGATTTTATTGTCAAGGAGATGGGGTCAACCTCTTCCCTGGAGGGCACGTGGGAGATCTTTTCCTGTGAGGCATGAAGACCTAGTTAGGAGAGGGTTTCACCTGTGCTTTTTCACAGACTGGCGCGGTTCAGGAGCAGATGAGATCCAAAGGAAACCGTGACAGGCCCTGGAGCAATTCTAGGGGCTTGTAGCTCCAACTGGAATGGTGAGTGATTAGAGAAAGCCCCCCAACACCTCCAGCCACTGATGCCCTGCCTCAGAAGCCTGATCATCTGCAAGAGTGGGAATTGAAGGAAGAATTAGACTGGGAGAGTCAGTAATGTAGGATCCAGAAAAGCAGAAAGAAAGAGACGTACAGGCAGAAATAGAGACAAGAGGACGCTGTGGCAATAGTCTGCCCTTGATGGTGCCTTTCTCTCTAAAGCCTTGGTTTTCTTTGAGGGGAATCTGTTTTGTTTTATTTTATTTTATTTTATTTTTATTTTTTAAATCAGGTTCTGCTGTCTGAAGTCTCCACTCTGTTCCCAGCCCAGAAGAGATGCTGCCCCCACCAGATCCTTCCTCGAACCAGTGCCCCCAGGGCCCTCTTTTCCTTATCTGCCTGATAGTGCCTCAAAAGGCTTGGGGGCTGGACTCCCTCTGCTCCCTCTGGCTAGAGCCCCTCCTGGAGATGGGGTCAAGGCAGCAGGACTGACCACGTGACTACTGATTGGCCAGAGGAGCTCAGCTGAAGCCCTGGACACTCCCAGATCTGAAATAGGAGTTTCTGGAAACCTGGAGTGAGGTCCCTTCTCCTGAATGACGGTCTGGGTGCCACCTGTTTTTAAACTATTAACCTGGAACTCCTTAAATGGCAGGTGGGCGAGGTTACCAAGCTGAAGCTGGCTTTTCTGAGAAGCTCCCTACCTCCCTGCCCTCCTCCTTCCTCCTGGAATGAACTGAAGCGGATGTTGAGCAGGGGCTGGGATGGTGACCTCTGCCTAGTCTGCCCTCTAAATCTCAGGCCTGAAGCTCAAGCTCCTCAGTATCTCTCTTGCCAATACCAGCGTCTTTCTCTGGTTAGACCTCTAACCCTGTTTCTGTAGCATTGCTAACTCCCCAGTATCTTTCCTTTTTTTAAATTAAAATTTTAATTTAATATGAGTTCTCTTAATTACCCCCACCCTGCTGTTACCTCCGTTACATCTTAACACCATCCCTGTTAAGAGCCTTATTGTTTGTTTCCCATTGAGTAAGAGTTAAGGTAAGAGATGGATCTTAACCTGATGATATTCCAGTTAAGCCCTGAGGAGACCTGGCCTGCACTCTGCCAACCTCCCTGCTGGCCCAGGTGAGAGGAGGGAGAGGGATCTGGGTGCACCCAGAATGCAGCACAACTCAGACTTATGCCCAGGGTGGACTTCTTTCCTGACCAATGAGGATGGAAGGCGATGGAAAATAGTCATCTCTGTGAGTTTAGGAATCTTAAGATTCTCACAGCTTGGCAGCAGGGAGACCCATAGAGCAAGGTTTCTCAATCTAGACACTTGATGTGTTGGACTGGGTAATTCTTAGGAGTGGGGGACTGACTTGTGCATCACAGGATTGCTAGCAATTATCTCTGGCTCACCCTAAGTGTGATAATCAGAAATGTCCCCAGACATTGCCAAGTGCCTCCTAGGGAGCAAAAGCACCCCAGGTTGAGAGCCACTGCTCCAGAGTCAACATTTTTCTCTTGAGTAGTTTCTCTGTCTTCTCCCTACCCCCATCCCATTATTCATCCTAAGCCTGAGACTTGATGAACTAGACCCTCTGTAAAGTAGGCTTAATAGGGCCGCACATCATGTCCAAACAGTTCTTTATTCATTGTGTCACTTGTGCTTGCAGGGGTTTTCTCTGTGATGGACATGTGCTGTGCTGTTGCCTTCTTGCTCTCCGGAGGAGGGGTTGTGGTGGCATTGGGGGAGGGAGGGAGGGAAAAGCAGTAGAGCCATAGACACCCCAGCACTGTCCTCCCCAAATTTTAAGATCTGTTTCTGTGCCCTATTTGTGGAATCAGACACAAATAAGACTCAGGGAGTTTTGTCTGAAGAACAGGTCGCACTCCTCACCTGGCCGAAGGGTCTGCTTTAGGTGGGAAAGTAATGGAGGAGCAGGGTCTTTAGGCACTCCGTTTTCTCAGGTGTTTTTTGTTCTGGCTCCTTCCTTGCCAGCAGATTAGGAAGGCAGAACAGAGCCGATGAGCTCCTGCCTGCCCTGTGTCCAGAATGCAGGAGTCTCAGTAGCTTAGCAACAAGAAGCACACTGTTTTGATGGTAGTGGGGGTCAAGAATGTGGAAAGGAGGATCCACTATTGATTCCACCATCCACGCAGTTTGCCCCCATCTACAGTGACTGAGGTTCTAATATTTTCAAGTTTCAAGGTATTTCCTGAAGTTTTTCAGGGTCTGAGATTGCTCATAGAGATACATTCCCAGTTTACTTTCTTCCAGTCTAGGTAGCTGCTCTTGAAAGTAGCTCATCCTGTTGCCCTTAAGTAGCTCGATAGCATGAGGGTTTTACTAGATCTAAAGGGTTGACAAGATAGGGTAGAAAGATGGCAGCTCCTGGAATCTCCTGTCACCCTGATTTTTAGCCTTATTCTTATGCTGATTCTTTGGACACAATCTTTTCTTTAGTGTGCTCTCTCCTTTAGCTACCTTCTCCAATGTGTATGCTACATCACTTGACAATATTTGGAGTGATGGGAATAGGTTTGAGAGTCATAATTTATATTGAAAATTTGTTGGACTTCTGAATACATTTTTTTTCAAATAAAAAGTTTAAGCAAAATAGTCACAGAGTAATTAATCACTACAGGTGTATGTTGGGTTAGATCTGGCTGATGAAGGCAACTGGCTGACTTGGGATTTGTACCACTGCCCTTTCTGTGGAGAAAAGGAGACTGAATATTAGGAAGGCAAGACCACCATCATCTTCTAAGGGCTCAGCTCCTGTCTGGCACTCATCTGAGATTTTTCAAGAGAAGTACTTGTTTAAAACCAACTTTGGAAATGAGGAAGATGAACAACATTTTATCCTGGGCGATGGGAAGGACTCAAGGGAAATGAGTCCTTTCATTTTACGAGATTTTTGGTCTATCCCTTAGATAACTGTAAAAAAATACAAGACCAAACAATGTTTTTTCTGTACTAAAAGTACCCAGCGGGTGCTGGGATGGAAAGGGGTGGAGGGGTTGAGATGCTGACACCTCTTCTCGCAGATCAAGTGGCCATTACCTCCGGTTTCTGTCTATCTGAGTAAGGAAACAAAATAGAGAAAAGGGGAAATATTATAATGACATCTATTTATTTTTTTCCTTGCTTCATCTCCCTCTCCCCACAAACCCTCATTCCCGCAACACTACTACCCCCTATTGTTGCTTTCTTAATAATGAATAATGGCATTGGACACATGGAGAAAGACAAAAATAAACTGGCAAAATGACCACGCACACATTTTATCGTCCTTTCCCTCTCCTCAAAGGTCTTGTCATCCTATCGATCGAAAATATTTGATCAGGTCAATCAGAGCATTTGGTAGCTCTTTTGGTAGAACAGAGGACTGTCCTTCCTTGAGAACTCTTAGGTTGCTGGGAATAATCCCAGGAGAGTTCTTGGGGATGGTGGTTAAGAGCATTGGCACTAGTGTCAAAACTGGCACTCATTCAAATCCTGCTGTGACTCTGCCGCTTAGCAGCTTTATAAACCCTGACAGATAAAGATATCTGTGAAGTGAGGATAATAATACCTCCTAGGGTTGGTGGAGGACTGATCCCAGTAAGCACACATAGCAAGACCTCAAATATTGTCTGTTGTTACTGTTAAAGCATTAATAAGCTGAAAATTATCTTCCATGTCCAGTAATTATCTGTGCATCAAGAATTCTTTACAAGGGTTCAGAAAACTGTACTTGAACAATTAAAAAAAATACATATCTAAGGGTGTGCTCAGAGCAGGGGGCCTGAAGGAATGGCTCCTCAGTTTATAACACACCCAACGGGAGCTTGGGGACACCCAACGGGAGCTTGGGGACACCCAACGGGAGCTTGGGGTCGCCGTGTGGAGGGGCACTGAACTCGTGCCCTTTCTGTGAGCAGACACCCTACATGTGTAAAAGAAAAAAAAATACATGTCTACAATCTTAACAATTTGGTCAATTATCATCTGATGACCAAATAATTGATGTTGCCTAATAACCAACCAGTTCAAGATATAACACAGGTGGTGGAATCCATGGACAACAATAATGTGAATAAACCAGTGAATATTATGAATCTGTAACAAAACATAAGTAACAGCTCATGCAAGCACACTGGGTTTAACAAGAAGGTTTTGGCTATCAGGACTTTTCAGATCCATCATCAAAGATCCTGGCTCGTCACCAAACACTTACTGGTTGCATCTTGGTGAACACTGAAGAGAGGCTGTTCCAAATATCCTCCAGCCCAGCCCTGACCTGCCTCCAAAACACAAGAGCCGGGCTGGGGCTGAATAAGTGCAGGGGGCTGGGTCTCAGTCTGGTGCTGAGGGGCGCTGTGGTGGTGGTGGTGGTGGTGGTGGTGGTGGTGGTCCCGGTCCTACCGCTGCAGCTTGCGTCCGAACAGGGACCCGAGTCCAGCGGGCACTCCTCAAGATGCCGGTCACAGCGACATTGATGGTAGGTGCAAGGACGGTGCTCTGTACGGAGCTGGCTCAGTGCCCCTACTCGAAGGCGCCCTGAAAGGCCCTGCAGCCTGCCGGCCCGGGTCCGGCTCATGGTGCCTGACTTGCAATGGCAGTGCCACGGGCCCCAGGGCATCAGCACCAGCCTCACGTCTTCGGGAGGAGGCATGACTGTGGTTGAGGACCGGGGTCTGGGAGTGGACCCTGCTGTGGACCACCGGGTCAGGCTGGTGTCCGAGAGGGGTGGCTGCTCGGGGCCGTCAGATCTCCAGGTGGAGGGCGGCAGGCTTGTGGTCAGCCTGTATTCTGGATCCTGGATATTAGCTGCAAACCTCGAGGTGAACTTCGTTGTAGTTCTGGATATCGTACTGGCGACCTCTAAATTACTGTTATTCTTTTGGGCATTAATCATAACCCCTTCCTCCAAAGACCCATCCCCATCTTGCTCCCACGAACGCAACCTGCCGATGTCCGTGGACACCGTACTGGCCAAGAGCTCGGCAGCAGCGGGGCCAGCCAAGCGGTCAGCGTTGGCCACGACGTCATCCTCATCATCCTCCATTATTACCTTCCTCTTCGGGGGAAGGCCGGTCCGGGGGGTGGTCCGGTATTTGCGGGTCATCGTGCCTCCCAAGCGGAGACTGACCGGCTGCCTCCCTGTTGAAGTCAGGCCTTGGGCCCCCGCCGCCGCTGGGGGCCCCAGACTCAGCAGCAGGGCCCAGAGCAGCGCGCCGGCGGCGGGGACCATGGGGCTGGACCGTGTGGGGCTCAAATGGAGGCCAGTGACGGAGGCCGGGGCTCCTCCTCTCTCTGCCTTCCACTCTCCACCGACCCGCCGGGTCGTTAGAACGAGGGGCTCTGCTGCGCGTGCCACGCCCCGCCCCTCCCCCAGCCCCTCTGCCCCGCAGCCCCGGCTGGGCTAAGAGTCCTCCAAAGCCCCCCGCCTAGGACTGCACCGGCAGACGGCGGACTGTGATGTGAGGGGCTGGGGGAAGAGCAGCTCGCTTCCTCGGCACACAGCTTAAGTCTCTCATCGCAGTTTATTAACCACTACACATTTGAATGGACTAAAGAAAGGCGTGTGTATGTGTGCGTGTTTACAAACTGATTTGTGAGAGAGAGGACAGAGAGAGAGAGAGAGAGAGAAAAGCATCCATTTGCCGTTCCACTAATTTACGAGTTCATTCGTTGCTTCTTTATGCGCCCTGACAGGGGATGGCAGCTGCAACCCCGGCTCTGACCAACCGGGTCCCGGCCATGGCGGAGAAAGGGTCTGAAAGCACTTCTTCCCGGGCTCCCAGGCAGCAGACCTGACTGAGGAAGAGGGGCTCACGGGGGTTCTCCAAGATGCCTCAGCGGACTCCTGCCTGGCTCCCAGCAGGCTGGCTGTGTTAAGCCCTGCCCTTCCCATAGCCCCTTGCCTTCACAGACTGCTAGGATACCCCAGGTGGGAAGGATCTCAGCCCCTTCCTTTAAGGGGGTGAAAATGACTCACTCAGACAAAGTCGTCTGCCCAAGGTCCTACAGCTCAAGCAAGACTAAGACCCGCAGCTTTGCACTTCCCCACACAAAATGCCACTACATGCTGAAATGACAGTCTCCCGGCAGATCCAGTTCCAGACCTCAAAGCCCTGCTTTGAAGGCAAGGTTGAGGGAGGAATGACACCCCATTGGGCTGTGAAGATCCAGCGATGGGTCAGGGTGTAGGCACATCAATATCTTGGCTTGGTACTAAGACCCTTTATTCCAGTCCCATGCTAGGTCCTTCCTGAGCCATGGAGATCCTGGTCCAGCCTAGGAGAAAGAAAAATAAGTGGGCCTGGGTTTTACTCATTGGTTGGGGGAAAGAAGCCAGGAGAATTGGAAGGCTGGATGCTTGAGTTGGTCATCACTTTGGATCCTTTGCTCCCTAGCGCCCCTCCCCCCCTGGATAGTCTCTCCTTTTCACTGCCAACAACCACATCCCTTTCTAATTTCTAGGGAATCTCCTCTAAATTCTTTTTTTCTAGAGATTTTATTTTTAGACAGAGGGGAATAGAGGGAGAAAGAAAGGGAGAGAAACATCAATGTGTGGCTGCCTCTCACGTGCCCCCTACTGAGGACCCGGCCTGCAACCCAGGCATATTGTCCTGACTGGGAATCGAACCAGTGACCCCTTGGTTGGCAGGCCAGCGCTCAATCCACTGAGCTACACCAGCCAGAGCTGAATCTCCTCTAAATTCTGTGCTGTGATTATTCCTTTATTCCTTGTTGCCTTGGCACATCTATTGGTTTTCATTTGTTTTTGTTGTATACATTAGTGTTTTTAATTTCTTCTCGAGGTATGTGCAGTTTTCCCAGATACCTTGAAACGTCTGAGAGCAGGTCCTCTGGCTTTTAGTTCCTCTGTAGCTACCCCAAAACACTAAGAAAATGGCTTTAGCCCTGGCTAGTGTAGCTCAGTGGATTGAGCATCAGCCTGTGAAACAAAGTCGCTGGTTCGATTCTCAGTCAGGGCACATGCCTGGGCTGCTGGCCAGGTCCCCAGTGGGGGATGTATGAGAGGCAACCATACATTGATGTTTCTCTCCCCTTCTTTCTGCCTCCCTTCCCTTCTCTAAAAATAAATAAATAAAATCTTAAAAAAAAAAAGAAAGAAAATGGCTTTACATATCCCACTCCAAAACCTTTTTCCTTAAGCTCAGGACTCACTCTCTGACAGCTTCAGGGATGTGGAGCTGATCCAAAGAGATGAGTTGGGCCAGTTCTCCCAGGCTGTTCAGAAAACGAATCTTTCGCGAGAACTTGGAACTGAAAAGAGGGGATAAACCACATGTGTTGTATACCGGGAAGAGGGCTCCTGGAGACCCTTAAGAGGGAAGTGTAACAAGTAGAGAGGGGTTAAAAAGCTAGAAAGAGTCAGGGTGGGGTGAGTTCTCCTTACTCTTGATTTTGAAGGTGGGAAAAAGTGGGGGGACCATTTGAGATCTGGTTTCGTGGCTTATGTTATCAGTTTGGCTCATAAAAACTCTTTTATTTTTTTAAAAAAGGAAGACAAGGAAAATGGGAAGAAGGGAAAGGGAAAGCGTCCTTGTCCCCAGAGCTAGTACCCACCTGACGAAGGGTCGAAGCAGTGACAGGAATGCCTTCACATACCACGTGGCGTGGACCACCACCAGGGCACGCAGGTTCTTCCTTAGCCTGAGAAGAATCGGAGATCATTCTATTTCTCCTTCTACCTTCATGCCTGAAGGGCAGGTGGGGCTCCACTCGGTACTTTAACTTCCTTCGCTTCCCTAACTTCTAGATTTTTCTGGCAACTGGGTCCAACCCCCATTCTTTTCATTGCAGTCTCAGCTCCATCCATTTTGTTCAGCTCTGTGGTCCTCATTCTTAGGAAATTCTCCCCTCAGAATCCCTCGGCCTGGCCTTTGCTACCCCGTTTCCCCTCCTGTGCCCTTCCCCTGTATAAGGTCCTTTGGTACACTTCTCCATCTCTCCATGACCAGGCCTATTGATAAAACCCCAGGTGGAAGAAAACCAGTGAGGAGAAAATAAAGAAGGAGGAAGAAGAAAAAGAAAAACGAGCAAAGGGAAGATGGAGGAAAGGGAGGAACATTGGGGGAAAAACATCTGTGGGTCAGGGATGAAGGCAGAGAAGACAATGGATTGGAAAGTGAAATAAATGATCGGACTGTGGGAAAAGGAAGGGGTGCCTTCCAGGGGCCAGGCAATATGCCACTTTGGTGTCCTTGATTTTCACAAATTCCCAGTGGCAAAGGCACTCTCACTGCCATTTTCCAGATAAGGAAACCGAATCCCCGAGAGGTTAAGTGACTTGTCAAAAGTCACACAGCTGATAAAACAAAACAAAACAAAGTCACATGGCTGGTAAATGGCAAAGACGACATTTGAAACTTGCTTTCTCTGACTCTAAGAGAGAACAGAAGACTTAGAAAAGGCTTAGAAAAAGGTATAGAGGGACGAAAACAAGGAGGAACGAAGTGGAAGAAGAACAAATGTAAAGATGGAAAAGAAAGAGATAAGACAGGCAGGTCTCACGTTCTGAGACCCCCTCATTCTGAGGCTCACCGCCGATCCAGAGTCCGGTAACACTGGTGTATCCAGCTCAGAGGTGGAACCTGGGCCCGGCCTGTGGCTCCGCTCAGATGAACAAGCAGATAATTTTCAGCTACCAGCAGCTCTAGAGTTACCACCATATACCTGGGGGCGGGGGCAAAATGGTCAGGGAAGTGGCGGGGTGGGGGGGTCAGAGGACATCCCTGAAGACTCTGCAATCAGCTACTGCTAAAGAAGGGGTTTCTTTTTTACTTTTCCCTCCCTAACATCCAACCTGGAGCCCCTCAGGCCTCCTATCTCACCTAAACAAGTGTTCCATGACATAGGTATAGTTGGGGATGCTGCTTCTGGGTAGGTAACAGGAAGCAAAGAGGATGACAGCATTGAGGCCATCACCATGGTAACCTGGGAAGGATGAGGGAAATTTCAGTCAACAAAGGTGTACTGACAAGACATGCTTAGGTTGGGGGTCTCTGGAAGTTACAGGGGTTGAGTTCAATAACAGTTTCCAGCTTAGGCATTTTATTGAATAAGTCACTGTTCTGACACCTCCACTTATGCTAGCCATTACCTCCATGAGACAGGACTTTCTTATAGGGCTCAATGACCGTCATGTCCACTCGCAGCTCCCGCTGCCCTGTTCGGAACACCCTCCAGCGATGACCATTGTCTCCGGCCACATCCCACATACAACTCTGGCCCAGCCTTTCAGCTGCCTCACTGGCTCCCAGACCCTCTGCCTGGGGCAGCTCGTCTGAAAGAGAGGGATGGGGAAGGATCAATAGAGCAGAACACACACTTTCAGTATCTCGCAACTTCCCCAGATTCCTCGAGTCTATTACTCCAGCCTCTCATTCCTCTATTTGTCCC